>JAAAKG020134822.1:0-36468 GCA_010014905.2 Druon quercuslanigerum
ATATATATATATATATATATGTGTGTGTGTGTGTGTGTGTGTGTGTGTGTGTGTGTGTGTGTGTGTGTGTGTGTGACTATGTATGCATGCATATATGTATGTATATGTTCGTTGCCTGGTTAAGGATCGCAATGACAAAGGTGGGGTGAATCATGTTTTTCAATGAAATGTCCATTTGGGGAGAACAGTTTTGAGGAATGTCGTTTCAACTTTCAATAGACCCCACCCGCATGTATATCACGTGGCATTTTAGCACTTTAGTTAGAGGGTACACACTTATGCCCTTAGGCTTAGGGTGAGCCATAAGCGACTCCCCCTTATCGTTATATATTTAGGAGCATGAGAATCTGTTACACGTTACGGGGTTAAAAACACCCCCATGAGTGGTTCTGTCCGGCGTCCCCCATTTGCCCCTATGCCCATGTATACCGACCGGGAAATATCAGAACGACCCTAATTGTGTCGAAGTCAAGTCCTTCAGCTTTTTTTCCTCACCCCTCCCCTCCCAACCTAGTCGTTCACTCGAAAACTAGAGAATTTTTGACATGGGTCTTATCCAGAACTCGATCTGTTTTCAGAGTTTGGCATTTTCTTCTCATTATGGAAGAAAAGCCTTAGTTTGTACTTCAGACTTCAGAGAGTAGAGATGGAGATTGGAGAAGATATTCGTTGGGACTGGGGTAAACATCCCCTCTGTTCTGAGTGTCTCCCAATTAATTTCAGATGAGGTTCTGGATTTTGGGATGCTACTTTTCACAGCTATTATATGCTTCAACTACTTTTGAAGGGTACACTGTAAAAAAGTGTTTTGAATATTTCAAAATTGTCTGTTTTCGATTGGACAAATTATTTTCTAATTAGATTGGGAGCTTGTCATTGTTTAGGGAAAACTGTCGTTTGTGAAAGTAATGTTTACAAAAAAAATGTTTTAGTTGTAATCTGAAAAAAATCCCTGTTAAAAACAAAAAATTCATACAAAAATAAAAAAGAGGAAAGAAAAATGAGAAGGCAAACAACCACATCCCCTTCCTTCTCTTTTTCTTTCTTTCGTCTTTTTTATTATTATTATTATAAAATCTCAAAAAAAAGAACATTGAAAATAAAAAATAAATAAATAAATAAAATGATATCAACGTTTCGGAACTCAGACATCAACCTTATAAAGGCAAGGAAAATATAAACAGTAGCGCAGTAGTGCCGAAACGTTGGTGATATTTTATTTTATTTTATTTTTTTTGTGATTTGATAATATTAATAATAAAAAAGACGAAAGAAAGAAAAAGAGAAGGAAGGGGATGTGGTTGGCTGCCTCCTCATTTTTCTTTCCTCTTTTTTATTTTTGTCGGAAATTTTTGTTTTTAACAGAGATTTTTTTCAGATTGCCATTAGAAATATTTTTTTTGATTGTTCAGTGTGGTCCAAATTTGGTCGTGGGGTTCTTTTTTTATTTGCAGGAGTTTTCATCAATGTGAAAAATTTCCTGGCAGTCTGGTTACAGGTCTGGCCCAGGTCTGGATTTATCTAGACTGTCTAGTCTGGAAGATCTGATCTGGCTCAGGTCTGACGCCAGTCTGGCTCAGGTTTGACCTTATCTAGACCGTTTAGTCTGGAAGGTCTGGTCTGGCCCAGGTTTGGCACTGGTCAGCTAGACAAGAAAAAAAATCTTATATTCCATCAGCAATTTTTTGTACATATTTCAAAAAAGTTACAGGGCGCCTTGAAATGATAAAAAATAAGAAATTTAAACTATAAAAACAAGTCTTTTTTTCTTATCACTTTGATTTTGTGGCCTGATCCACGCCTGGCGCTGATCAGCAAGGCAAGAACAAAAAATTCTAAGTTCGATGCTATAATTTTTTATTTTTTTATTTTAAAAACATTACAGGGTCTATATTGATAATTTTTTAACTTAATTTTTTAAGTGAATTGGAATTCACTGCTTGGCCCTCGGCGTGCAAACAATTTCTAGTTGACGATTGGAAGCATTATTCTTTGATTAATATCTCAGATGTGAAATTATAAAAATTGCATAATTTTAAATATAAATTTTATTTAAATGTATTAGTAACTGTTGATAAATCTTGCAGTATTCTTTACACCTTTTTTATTTAAAAAAAATACAAGTCATGAAAAAACAATACCAATGTGGTAGAAAAAGTTTTGTCACCATTATTTTATTTTATTTTATTTTAAAAACATTGCAATAAAACAAATCTTTACAAAATATTTGTTCAGTTACGTATATGTAATTAAAATAAATTGGTCTATTTTTAAAATTTAATCTTTTTGTTATTATTCTGACAATCTGTTTTCATGAAAAATAACTTTCAACCCGTTTGTTTGCACCAGAGAAATAATGTTAAGTAATACATTTTTATTTATAATAAAAAAAACTTATCGAAGTAATAAGAATACTAATTTTCGAGAACCTTTGCATTTAAAGAATTATTAATTTAAATAATTTTTTCACTTGATTTCTCGTATACAATTTTTTATTTGAAAAATTTTTATGTTTTCGAAAATTTTACAATTTTAAAAGTAGAATTATTTTAACAATTACAATATAGTGAAAAACAAATTTTTCAAAGTAATATTGTATTTGCATACTAATTATTTAATTATGCTATTTAATTCAAACATTGTAGCTAAAGAAGAATTAATTTTTTCCTCTTAAGATAACTTGATGAGATCAGTTACAATGTAATAAATTTTTTTTTGATTGTATATATTTAATTTTAAATTTAAATTTACAAAATTTATTGTTTTAATTAAAGGTTTTATCTGTTAAAATAAATGTTTTTTCTTTGAAATTAAATTCCATTAAAAATGATCAGAAATGTTGTAGTTGGCAATAATTTTTCAAGTATTCCTCAAAGTAGAAGTTATTCTTCAAACATTGTATTGTGTCATAATTGGGTAAAAAATAAATGTTTACATTAGCAAAAGACGCAGCCAAGTAATAATTAACACTGTTGTAAAACTACTAAACTGACAAAAAAGTTTTTTCATTGAAAACATATTTTTAAGAACTGTTTCTTCATCGCCGTATATTTAATGAAAACTTTTTTTTTGTAAACGGAAAATTTTATTTCTAATTAAAATGTTATTATATATATGCGCGTGCGTGTGTGTGCATGAATATGTATCGAAATTTGATGTGTGTTAAAAATAATGTCTTTTTAATTTATCGTAAGTAGTGTAATAATGTAATAATGTAGATTATTTTATCATCTCTACTCACACAGTTTGAATAAACATTCCAGAAAAATAGAATTGCGCTGTTCTTTAAATTTAATGTGAATGACATAATTGTTTTTATTTACTCACAATTATTAAAAATTAATATATTTTTTATCATTAACAAAATATGCAACACGTGTCTAATAATGCAGTAGAGAACTTTGAACATATTTAATACGAAAAATGTAATGCATTTCTATAATTGCTAATATTTAAAAAATTCTTTTTACAAAAAAATAAATAAAAAAACTTCTCTCAAGAAATAGAGGTAAAATTATTGGGACTCAATTAAAGTTCAGCAAAAAGAAATTTACTTTATCATGAATAATTTTATGCAAAATTGTGAATTTTTTTCATGCTTATTTTGCATTATATTATTCATAATAAAATAAAATTCTTTTCAATCTTAAATAAGGATAAAAAATATTTTTTCAGGGTATTTTGGGATGAAATAATTTATCAAGGTAGAATTTAATTCGACTATTTGAATTTGATTCGAATTTTCTTCGAATTTTTTCATTTTTTAGCAAAATTTTATTTTTAATGTACAAAAATAAAAAAAATGTAACATTTCTGTTCAGATATATAATGTGACATTTTATTTAATTTTGCCAGGCAATAGGTATGTTGTATTATACTTGACATGACCGCAAGTAATTTTATTGTTAAATAACAGTCAAAATTGTATTTTTAGAATGAATAAAAAATACCTATTTTTCTATGTTTATATGGCATTATTTAAATTTAAATAATTATTTTTGAAATCCGAAATTTACCACAAATCTTAGCTCTAAATTTATCTACTTAGTTGAAAGTGGAAAACTTAGTTCAAAATTCATTTTTTTTGGTTGATGAATAATCTTTTTCAGTTTAGAAGCCATTTTTTGTTTCTTAAGAAGTTAATTTTTTTTTGTTAAAATTCTTTTTTTCGTAAATAATACTTTTGATGGAAAACTTAACTTTTTCATTTAAAAATTTATTTATTTGGGTAGAAATTTAAGTATCAGGTTTTAAATTCCTTTGAAAATTCAAATATTTTGTTAAAAATTCATGTGTTTCGTTAAAAAAGAATATTTCTTTGCACAAAATTAATATTGTTGTTTGAAAATTTATTTTTTCGGTTAAAAATTATTTTTGTTATTATTTCGAATTAATTTTTTTAACTGAAAATCATCTGTTTGTTTGAAAACTTTTTCTTTCTATCTGAAAATTAGAATATTCTATTTTTTGTTAAAAATTTATGTTTTTTAGTTTAAAGATAATGTTTTTTGTTGAAATTTGTCGTTTTCGGAAGAAAATTAATTTTTTTAGTTTTCAATTCAACTGTTGTATAAAAATCACTGATTTTGTTGTAAACTTGTCTTTTTTGGTTGAAAATTCACATTTTTTGGTTGTAAATTCAACTTTTTCCGTAAAAATACATATTTTCGGGATAAAAAATATAGGTTTTCAATGTAATATTTCCACCATGTATTGTAATTTTCCATAACCATTTTTTCCTCAACCATCGGTAATTTTCCCGTCAAAATTGTAAAAAATTTGTTTGAAGTAATTTAGAAAATGAGGAAACCCTAGAATAATTTGGGAATTTTTTTGTATGGAAAATTTAAATGTTTTGTTAAAAATTAATCCTTATGAGTTGAAAATTTAGATTTATGGTTGAAAATTCAAAAATTTTGTTAAAAAATTATCTTTGTGATAGAAAATTAATCTCCTTGGTTAAAAATGTATCTCTTTGGTTCAAAATTTATTGATATGGTGGAAAATTCATGAACTCTTCTTGATTGCAAATTTATCTTTTTGTTTGAAAATTATTTTTTTTAAATTTATTCTTTTTAGTTGAAAATTCCGCTATATAGAAAATTAGCCTTTTTTGTTAAAATTTCATTTTCTTAGGTTGGAAATTAATTTTGTTGACTTAAAATTTAACTATTCTATTTTGAGTTGAAAATTAACCTTTAAGTAAAACATCTACATATTTTCTTGCAAATTTGTCTTTTCTGTTGAAAATCTTTGTATTTTGTTTAAAATTAGTTTTTTTGGAAGAAAATCAATCTTTTTGTTGGAAAATACCGCATTTGTTTAAAAACTCGTATTTTTTGTATAAATTTAATCTTCTTAGTAGAAAATTAGCTTTTTTTGCTAAAATTTCATTTTCTTAGGTCGGAAATTAATTCTTTGACTGAGAATTTAACTATTCTATTTTAAGTTGAAAATTAATCTTTAAGTAGAAAATCTACATATTTTCTTGAAAATTTGTCTTTTCTGTTGAAAATTAAAATTTTATAGTTGGTTGAAAATCTTTGTATTTTGTTGAAAATTAGTTTTTTTTTTGTAGAAAATTAATCTTTTTGTTTGAAAACTCGTCTTTTTGGTAGAAAATTAATCTTCTTGGCTAAAGATTAACTTATTTGCTCGATATTATATTTTCTTTGGTTGCAAAGTAAATTTTTTATTTGTAAATTTAACTTTTCCATGTTTTGTTGAAAATTGAACTATTTGGTTGAAAACTTCAGAATTTTGTTAAAAATTGGACTTTTTGGTAGAAAGTTAATCTTATTGGATAAAAATGTATCTCTTAGGTTCAAAGTTTATTTCTGTTTTTGAAAATTCATGTAATTTTCTTAATTGCAAATTTTGCAAATTTTTTCGTTTGAGAATTTTTTTTAAATGTATATATTTCATTTAAAAATTTCACTTTTTGGTTAAAAACTCGTCTGTTTAGTATAAATTTAATCTTCTTAGTAGAAAATTAGCCTTTTTTGCTAAATTTCAGTTTCTTAGGTCGGAAAGTAATTTTTTGACTGAGAATTTAACTATTCTATTTTAAGTTTAAAATTAACCTTTAAGTAGAAAATCTACATATTTTCTTGCAAATTTTGTCTTTTCTGTTGAAAATTTAAATTTTATAGTTTGTTAAAAATCTTTGTATATAGTTGAAAATTAGTTTTTTTTTTTAGAAAATTAATCTTTTCGTTTGAAAACTCGTCTTTTTGGTAGAAATTTAATCTTCTTAGTAGAAAATTAGCC
This sequence comes from Druon quercuslanigerum, assembly GCA_010014905.2. Lineage (NCBI taxonomy): Eukaryota > Metazoa > Arthropoda > Insecta > Hymenoptera > Cynipidae > Druon > Druon quercuslanigerum. The sequence continues at coordinate 6,271 of JAAAKG020134822.1, forward strand.
TTTTTCGTTAAAATTTAATTTTCTTAGGTTGGAAATCATTTTTTGACTGAGAATTTAACTATTCTATTTTAAGTTGAAAATTTATCTTTTTAGCTGACAATTTATATATTTTTTGGCAAATTTGTATTTTTTTACGAAATTAAAATTTTATATATTTTTTATAATTCTTCTATTTTGATGAAAATTCATCTTTTTGGTAGAAAATTAATCTTCTTGGCTACAGATTAACTTATTTGTTTGAAATTACATTTTTTTTGCAAAGTAATTTCTTTATTTGAAAATTTATCTATTCCATGTTTTGTTAAAAATTTATCTTTTTGGTAGAAAATTAATCTTTTCGGAAGAAAATGTATCTCTTTGGTTTAAAGTTTATTTCTCTTGTTAAAACCTCATGTAATCTTCTTGATTGCAAATTTATCTTTTTGTTTGAAAATTAATTTGTTTTTAAATGTATCTTTTTTATTTAAAAATTTCACTTTTTGGGCGCAAACTCGTCTTTTTGGTAGAAATTTAGCCTTTTTTGTTAAAATTTCATTTTCTTATATTGGAAATTAATTTTTTGACTGAAAATTTAACTATTCAATTTTAAGTTTAAAATTAACCTTTAAGTAGAAAATCTACATATTTTCTTGCAAATTTTGTCTTTTCTGCTGAAAATTTAAATTTTATTAAAAATCTTTGTATATAGTTGAAAATTAGTTTTTTTTGTAGAAAATTAATCTTCTTGCTTGAAAATTTATTTTTTCGGTTAAAAACTGAGCTATTATGTTGAAAGTTCTTTTTTTGTCGAAAATTAATTTTGTCTGTTAAATATTCATATTTTATGTTGAAAACTCAACTAATTTTTCTAAAATTTATTTTTGTTGTTGTTAAAGATTCATCATTTTTGTTTAAAACTCATCTCTCAAAATGAATATTGAATTATTTTGTACAAAAATTCGTTTTTTTATATTACTAAAATCAATATTTTTAACAAAAAATCTAAATATTCCATTTTTTGTTAGAAAATTTATATTTTTTTTTATTGAAAATTAAGCTACTTGGTGAAAAATCCAAAATTCTGGTGCGTTTATTTTTTAACTGTATAAATGAAAATAATTTTTCTCAATCATTTGCAATTTCTTAGATTAACAAGTTTTTTGATCAAAATATATTTTTAGAGAATTTATAGCAGTTAATATTAAAAATGAGCACTAGTGACGATAAAAGTCGACTTATATATTTCGTTGATAGCCTATGTTCCCTCAATTTTGATAATGCGGCAGATACTATTTTTCCTAAAGAGGTTAAATGTTAAAAGCTATCAAAATTCTACGAAAAAATGATAGGAAATCGAAGGCATTAGGTTAATTGTGCGTATGGAGATATGGAAAGATATACAAATTTGTCAGTGAACAGAAAACATTGTTCCACAAAATGTTTTAATTTTTAAAACGGAAAAGGCAAATTTACTATAAAGCAGTGGAATTTTCACTAAAACTTTCAAGCACAAAAAAAGCAGATTAAAAAAAACAGTTGAATTTTAAAGGAAAATTAATCAATTATCAAATAAACATGAAATATTTAAATTAACAGTTGAAAAAATTGAATGTACAAAAAGAAAAAAATTCTCCACAATAAAAATTAAATTTTCAATAACAGAGAATAAGAGATGGATCTTGAACTAATAAAATGGATTTTTAACCAACATTTTTTAACTTTCAACCAAGTAGTTGAATTTTTAATAAAGAATTAAGATTATTTTTCTTCAAAAATGGCCAAATGAAAAAAAGAATGGTTAATTATTAAACAAATTTTGGAATGGTTCAATTTTTTGTTTAAAAATGAATTTTCAAACACAAAAGAACAAACTTTAAAAAAAATAGTGCAATCTTCAATTAAAAAAAAATGTAAACAAAGAACTTAAGTTTCCAACTAAATAGTTGAATTTTCTACTAAAAAAAGGTTGAATTTCTGACCAAAACTAGAATAGATACATTTTTTTTTAATAAATTAATTTTTAACTTTAAAAAACGTGTTTTCAACACAAAATTTTATTTAATTTTGACAACAGGGAAAAAAGAGGAAATTTTGAATTGAATCATTTTATTTAATTATTAAAATTAATCAATTTAGATTTAATTAATTAAATTTTCAATAAAATATTTGAAATGTCAACTGAAATGGTGAATCCCGAACCACATAAATTAATTTTTGACAACGAAATTCAACTTTCAACCCAGTATTTAAATTTTCAATAAAAAAAAGATTGATTTTCAATGAAAAATATAATACATAGTTGATATTTCAACAAAAAAAATATTTCAATTTTAAATAAAAAGCAAATAAATTTTTAACAAAATAGTTGCATACACAATACAAAAATATTGTGAAAAAATAAAATTGATATCAAAAGTGAAGAATTTTCAAACAAAAATGGCTAATTATTTAGGAAATAGTTGAATTTTTTAATCGAAAATATGATTTTTTTTGCCAAAAATTTAATTGAAAACGAAACAGTTTCATTTTTTACCCAAAAAGACGAATTTTTAAAAAAGCAGTTAAATTTTCTTCCCGAAAATATTGCATAGTTAAATTTACAGTTGAAGAAATTTACTTTCGAAGAAAAAATAACTTTCAACAAAATAGTTAAATTTTCAAGCAAAGAGATAAATCTTAAAAAAAAGAATTTTTAAGAATGTAATTCTTCTTTTAACCAAGTAATTGAATTTTCAAACAAAAAGATTCATTTTTGATCAAAAAAGTCAAAATCAATTTTTAAAAATTTTTTCAATGCCGTAAAGAATGCAAAATATTATTTATAATAATGCAATATAAAATTTTCAAATAACTATTTTTTTGCTAAAAGTGTAAGAAAACTTAAATTCGAGCTGAAATTAAATTCTGAGAAATGAGGACAAGAAAATAAGTATCATCATTTTGCTTTTAAATTTATATAAATATAATTTTTGTAGAGAATTCTAGAGAAAATCGAAAAAGATTGTAGAATATTTCAGATCGTGTTAAAAAGAATCTAGACAAATTTAAAGAAACTTTTTTTTATTTTATAAAATTTTACAAAATATTAGGAAAAATTCGAGTTTTTTAAAAAAAATGTTTTGAACTTTTAGAAGTTTGGAAGAAATCAAGAAATATTTAATAAATTTTCAATTGTCCCAAGGATTTCAAGAAAATTTTTTTATTTGTTTGAAACCTCTTGAAATTCTTTTAAATCTTCTAAAGTTTATTTTGTAATCTTTAAAAATATTTTAAAGTTTAAAATTCTTTTTAAATCTCTTCAATTCTTCTAAGTATTACTTAAATTTACTATTTTTTTATTTTTCAATCTTAAAAAATTGAAATATCTTGCTTAAAAATCTTCTATCATTCTCTTAAAACACAAGTTCGAAGAAAAATTTTTTCGTAATATTTTTAGGCCTTTTAACCCTTCTAATATTTAAAAATTATTAAAAGTTTCCCTCATTTTCTTATTTAATTCTGCAAAAATAATAAAGTTTTCTTAACAATTTTTAGATTCTTCTTTAACAATTTAAGGAATCTTCTGAAAATTTTTTAAATGTCTTTAAATAGTATCTTAAAATTAATTTATCGAAATAAAAATCTATTTAATTTTTCCTAGGAACCTAAAATATTTTTTTTTTCATTTTCGTGAAACTTGACAACATTCTTTAAAGTTTGTACAAGTTTTAATTATTTTTAAATCGTTTCAAACCTGCTGAATTTGTCTTAAATTTGAACAAAATTTGTTTTAAAATTATGCAATATGGCAAAATTACCAAATTTAACATTTAATTAAAAAATTACAAATGATAATAATAATTATTAATAATAATTAATTAATATTAATTAATAAAAATATAATTATTATAGTAATTAAAAATGTTTTGTTCTCTTTTTTCACATCTCTCTAAGAATTTATTATAGAACAGTCATTTAAAATTTTTCCATATTTTTATTCTCTTGACATCTTGCAAAATTCAGTTTACCTGCCATTTCTTTCAAATTTAAAAATTTTTAAAAATAAAAATTATTATTTCAAAATAAACCATATACCATTTAAAAGTTTCCCAGAAATCTTGAAAAAAATGTAAACTCAAATCTTTCATAATTAATATAAAGCTTTTAGATTTTTTTTTTGGTTGATTTTAAACCAATGTATTTAGATTTTTTTTTATTATCAATAACATTGAAAATAAATAATCCAAATATAATACATTTCTAAAAATTCCTTACATATAAAAATTGTTATTTATTTAATTGCAATATTTAATAATTAAAAGAAATCATACGATATTTATAAGCAAAAACTATAGATTGGAAAAGAATCTCTTGTTTAGTATCTTTCTTTAAAATTTGGAATTTCTTTTTGGAAAGTTGACTTTTTGAAAGTTGACAAATTATAGTGTCTTAGCGAAATTTGAAGAACATAATTATTTCCAAATATTAAATAATTATTTATTTACAACTTAAATTTTCTCTTCTATCTATAATGTTTAGGAACGTTTAGAAATAAACTTTAGGTTGAAGTAAAATTATTTATTTAGAAATTTTAATATATAGAGTTGATAGTGCAGACAATTTTTCATTGTTATGGAATATATGAACACTCCCCTATTATGTTCTTTAACACAAACTGCCACAAGAAAGTGCCCCCCCCCACCCGGGCAGAGTAACGTACTTTTTGAATGGCCCCTTCAAGAACACATGTTTTTAAAATGTTAACAAAGTGTTATATTTGAAAACCTATCCCAGAAAACCTATTGGTCTCCAGTTGTGATTTTCATGTATTCATGCACACATAGAGAGAGTAAACATCCGGTCTGTCTGGCAGCTCGGGCAGCCCTTTTAAATTTCCGGTACCCGTGTGACAGAGATTAACCATTGTACCGAATTTTTACGACTTGACTATGATTTTTTGCCCGAATGGCAAGATTGACCATTTTGGCCATTAAACTATTAAAGTGCGGAAGTCGAGGAAGGGTCTCGACCTTCCGGGAGGGACTTTTGACTTTGTGGGGATCCACGACACATCTGGAATCGATATTTTCATGTGAATCGTATATACGTGACTTCAGTGCTCGGATACCTTGGTAGGTAGTCCAAGTGTCCAGCAGATGTAGAAAAAGGACGTAACTGGCATTATTATGGCAGAAGAAGCTGACTGCTAAGTGCAGATGGGAGTGAGTGCTCCTCAGTCAGGGGTCCACTGCTGCTGCTGCTGCTGTAGCTCTTTCTTCTGTCCTCAGGTTTTGCGTTGCAACATGCGTATTACCATTTACCATTTACCATTTTACCCAGAGAGAGAGAGGGGGGGGGGGGGGAGCATATGTGAGGGGGGGGGGCAAAGAATAGTGAACTCCGAGCGCGACTGCATGCTGAAAATGTCGCACGCCAAGCAAGTGACGTCACGAATCCTCTATACTGCGCCTTTTTTGCATCAACGCATTACAATAACAAAGAATACATCTTTCGTGTACATTGCGAAAGATTAGCGACATTGTGGGCAAAATTAGCATTTCTAACCTTCTAGACAAAAAAAGTTTTGTTTTAGAAAGGGGATCTTGTTTTAGAGAAGAAAAAACAATATAGACATTATAAATTTGAATCAAGTCAAAAGTGACTGATTCGAAGTCTACTTTGACTGATACACATAATGAGGATTCATGATTCACTAATTAAGCAATTTATCAAATTAGTCAATTTGAAACACTGATAAAAGCAGTCAAATTGACTTGCTAATGAAATCCGTTATTTTTAATTTTTCAATCTTTGAATTTGAAACTAAAAAATGGCAATTTACATCCAAAAAGGGAGTTGATAAATTTTAAATTGAGGAAATTACATTTCAAGAAGAAAAAGTATTTTTTGACAAAATAGTTTAACTTTAACCCAAGAAGTTTAATTGTAAGAAAGAATTAATTTTGCGCCACAGAGATTAATTTTTTACAAAAAAGATGAATTTTTAACGAAAAAAGATGAAACTTCAACAAAAAATGTAAAGATGATATTTCTACCAAAAAAGATTTCAATTTTTAATTAAAAAACAGTTGATATTTTAAATAATAAGAGATTTTAATTTTAATTTAAAAAATAGTTGAATTCAACTAAAAAAGAGGAATTTTGAAGCAATATGTATTTTCCACGGATAAAAACGAATTTTTAACCAAAAAGATGAATTTTCAATGGAAAAAATATTAGTTTAAGAAGAAAAAAGAATTTCCTACAAAAAAGTCAAATTTTCGAATAAAAATATCAAGTTTTGACGAAAGAGATTAATTATTTAACATAACAGTTCTACTTTAAGCCAAGAAATGAAATTGTAAAAAAAAAAATTAATTTTGCGCCAAGAAGATTAATTTTATACGAAAATGTCGAATTTTTAGCAAAATACAAACATGAATTTTCAAGCAACTTGTAATTTAAATAAATTTAATGCCTTAATTTTCAATTTAAAAATTATTTTTAACAGAAAAACATGAATTTTCAAAAAAAAATTTATTAACTGATAATTCAACTAAAAAAAGATTTTAAGTAAAAAAAAACTGTTGATATTTAAAAAAAAAGAGAGTTTAATTTTAAATTAAAAAACAGTTAATGTTACTTAAAAATATGAATTTCCAAATAATATGCACTTTCTACGAATAAAAACAAATTAAAAAAAAAAAATTTTAACAATAAATTTAAGTTTCAATTACAAAAATATTAATTAAAAAAAGGAATTTCCTACAAAATAAATAAATTTTCTAAAAAAAATATCAATTTTTGACCAAAAACATGTTTTTTTTTTATCTGCAATTATAAATCTTAAAACAAAAAAAAAAATTTTCAACAAAGCAGTTAAACTTTAAACAAAGAAGCTAAATTGTGAAAAAAACATGTTTGCGCCAAGAAGATTAATTTTCGACAAAAAAGACAAATTTTAAAAGACACCAATCTTCAACAAAAAATGCAATAATTTAATTCTCACTTTAAAAAAATTCAAATTAAAAATAACTATTTTTTAATTAAATAGTTAAATTTTTCATCCTAGAGATAAGTTTTCAACTATAATTATGAATCTTTAACTAAAACAACCTTTTTTTTGACAAAGTACCTAAACTTTTAACAACAGCAAAATTGATAAAGTTTATTAAAAAAAAACATTGGAATTCCATCAAAAAAGAGAAATTTTCAACGAAATAGTTGAATTCTCAACAAAAACAGCTAAAATTTTGATAAAAAATATAACTTTTTGACTAAAAATTGAATAGTTCGTATTTTAAGAAAGAAAATTAATCTGCAATGCAAAAAAAGAGTTTTCAACTGAATAATTAAATTTTCAACGATATAATAAAATTATTATATTATTTATTTCACAAAAAAAAAAAATAATTTTCTATCCAAGACGAATTTTGCACAAAATACATTTTTTTCAATTAAAAAAGATTAATTTATCTTTTTGTTGAAATTTTAACAAGTAGGTTTTAAATTCACCTTTCTTGGTTGAAAATGAACTTGTTTGTTGAAAACTAATCTTTTTGGGCTTGAAAGTTAAATATTTTTCTACAACATTCGATTTTTTGGCTAGAAAAAGAAGAAAAAACAATAGACATATTATAAATTTGAATCAGTCAAAAGTGACTGATTCGAAGTCCTCTTTGACTCATTCACATAATGACGGTTTCAATGACTTACTAATTAGGTGGTTTATCAAATTAGTCAATATAAAACACTGATAAAAGCAGTCAATTGAACTCACTCTTGAAATCAGTTAGTTTTATTAATCGCTTAAATCAACAATTTTTGCAAAAAGTTATTTTTAATGTTTCAATCTTTTGAAATTGCAATTAAAAAATGCCAAATTACAACCAAAAAGGGAGTTGATAAATTTTTAATTAAGGAAATTAAATTTCCAGAAGAAAAATTATTTTTTGACAAAATAGTTCAATTTTCAATTAAGAAGATAAATTGTTTATCCAGAAAAAGGTGACTTCAACCACGAACAGTAATTTTTTTAAAAAAAGACGAATTTTCTACAAAATTTAAGAATTTTTAAATTTAAAGTGGGATTTTCAACTAAAAAAAAATAATTTTCTGCAAGTAAAAAACGAATTCCCAACAAAATAATTAACTTTTTGACTAAAAGGATCAAATTTTAATCCAACAGATGAATTTCCAAGTTAAATGACGATTTTTATGCTAAAAGAATATAAAAAAGCAGTTCAACTTTAAAGAAGAAATTATATTTTAAAACAAAAAATAGTAATTTGGGGCCTACCTAATTTTAAATTTAAAAAATGAATTTTTTACAGAAAAGATAAATTTTCAATGGAAAAAATATTAGTTTAAAAAAAAAGAATTTCCTACAAAATAGTTAAATGTTCAACTAAAATATCAATTTTTGACGAAAGAGTTTAATTATTTGACTGCAATGATGAATCTTAAACCAAAAAATGTATTTTGAAAAGAACAGTTCAACTTTAAGCGAAGAAATTAAATTTTAACAAAAATATCAATCTTGCGCCAAGAAGATGAATTTTATACGAAAAAGACAAATTTTTAACGAAAAAAGATGAATTTTCAACCAAAAATGTAATAGTTGATATTTCAAACAAAAAAGCATTTCAATAAAAAAAAACTGTTGATGTTTCAAACAAGAAGAGAGTTTCATTTTAGACTAAAAAATAGTTGAATGTTACATTCTACGGATAAAAACGAATTTTCCAACAAAAAATGGAGTTTTCAATTACAAAAATATTAATTAAAAAAAAAAGAATTTCCTACAAATTAGATAAATTTTCTAACAAAAATATCAATTTTTGATCAAAAAGATGTTTTTTTATCTGCGATGATTATTCTTAAAACAAACAAACAAAAATTTAACAAAGCAGTTCAACTTTAAACAAACAAGTTAAATAATTATAATTGTGAAAAAAATAAGTTTGCGCCAAGAAGATTAATTTTCGACAAAAAAGACAAATTTTCAAAAAAATACATGACTTTTTGACTAGATAATTAAGATTTCAAGTAGAAGACATCAATTTTCAACGAAAAATGCAATAATTTACTTCTAAGTTTTAAAAAATTCAAATAAAAAACAACGATTTTTTGATCAAATATTTTCATTTGGAATCCTAGAGATAAGTTTTCAACTAGAATGACGAATTTTAACCAAAACAACCGCATTTTTAAAAAACTACCAAATGTTCCAACGAAAACAAAATTGTTTAGGTTTATAAAAAAAACAACAAAAAAAACATTAGAATCCAATCAAAAAAGAGAAATTTTCAACGAAATAGTTGAATTAGAGAGTTGTTTTAGAGAAGAAAAAACATTATACATATTCTAAATTTGAATCAGTCAAAAGTGATAGATTCGAAGTCCTCTTTGACTGAATCACATAATGAGGATTCAATGACTCACTAATTAAGTAATTTAACAAATTAGTCAATTTTAACACTGATAAAAGCAGTCAATTTGACTCACTAATGAAATCAGTTATTTTTTATGTGCCAATCTTTTGAAATTGCAACTAAAAAATGCCAAATTTCAACCAAAAAGGGAGTTGATAAATTTTTAATTAAGGAAATTAAATTTCAGGAAGAAAAACTTTTTTTTGACAAAATAGTTCAATTTTCAATCAAGATGATAAATTGTTTAACCAGAAAAAGGTGACTAAAAAAAATTAATTTACAGCAAGTAAAAAACGAATTTCCAACAAAATAATTAACTGTTGGACTAAAAGGATCAAATTTTAATCCAACAGATGAATTGCAAACTTAAATGACGATTTTTATGCTTAAAAGAATATGAAAAAAGCAGTTCAACTTTCAAAGAAGAAGTTCAATTTTCAAAGCAAAAAATAGAAATTTGGGGCCACCCTAATTTTAAATTAAAAAAATGACTTTTTGACCAAAAAAAATGAATTTTCAATGGAAAAAATATTAGTTTAAGAAGAAAAAAGGATTTCCTGAAAAATAGTACAATTTTCAACTAACAATATAAATTTTTGACGAAAGAGATCAATTATTTAACTGCAATGATGAATCTTAAATCAAAAAATGCATTTTTAACAGAACAGTTTAGCTTTAAGCCAAGAAATGAAATTGTTACAACAAAATTAATTTTGTGCCAAGAAGATTAATTTTATACCAAAAAGACGAATTTTTAGCAAAATACAAATACGAATTTTCAAACAACTTGTAATTTTAAAAAATGTAATACCTTAATTTTCAATTTAAAAATTATTTTTAACAGAAAAACATGAACTTTCATCCAAAAATGTATTAGCTGATAATTCAACTAAAAAAAGATTTCAACTAAAAAAAGATTTCATGTAAAAAAAACTGTTGATGTTTCAAACAAGAAGAGAGTTTAATTTTAATTTAAAAAACAGTTAATGTGAGTAAAAAATACGAATTCCGCAATAATATGTACTTTCTGCGGACAAAAATGAATTTTCAAAAAAAGACAAAAATTTTTGAACATAAAATTGAAGTTTCAATTACAAAAATATTAATTAAAAAAAAAGTTCCTGCAAAATAGATAAACTTTATAATAAAAATATCAATTTTCGACCAAAAAGATGTTTTCATTTATCTGCAACGATAAATCTTAAAATAAACAAAATAACTCTTAACAAAGCATTTCAACTTTAAACAAAGAAGTTAAATTGTGAAAAAATAGGTTTGCGCCAAGAAGATAATTTTCGATAAAAAAGACAAATTTTCAACAAATTATATGAATTTTTAACTAAATAGTTAAACTTTCAAGTAGAAGACACCAATCTTCATCGAAAAATGCAATAACTTAATTCTAAGTTTTAAAAAATTAAAATAAAAAACAATGATTATTTAATAAAATAGTTAAATTTTCAATCCTAGAGATTAAATTGCAGAAAGAAAAACTATTTTTGACAAGATAGTTCAGTTTTTAAGTAAAGTTATGAGTCTTTAAGAAAAAAAGTAATTTTTACCAAAGTATTTCAAGAATTTTTAAATAAAAAGTGGGATTTTCAACTTGAAAAAATTATTTTTTAGCAAGTAAAAAACGAATTTCCAACAAAATAATTAACTTTTTCCAACTTAAATGACGATTTTTATGCTAAAAAGAATGTGAAAAGGTAGTTAAACTTTTAAAGAAGAAGTTAAATTTTCAAAACAAAAAATAGTTATTTAGAGCCACGAAGATAAATTTTCTACCAAAAAGACGAATTTTCAACATAAAGCATGAATTTCCAATCAACTAGTTGAACTTGTAGTTTAAAAAATATAAATCTCCATCATGAATGTAATACCTAAATTTCAATTTAAAAAATGATTTAAAAAAAAAGATGAATTATTGATTTTTTAAGAAGAGATTGAGATTTCAAGAAGAAAAACTTTTTTTTTTTGACAAAGTAGTTCAATTTTCAACTAAAGTTATGAGTCTTTAGGAACAAAAGTATTTTTTAACAAAGGAGTTCAACTTTAAGCAAGGAAGTTAAATTGTGAAAAAAATAAGTTTGCGCCAAGAAGATAATTTTCGACAAAAAAGATAAATTTTCAACAAACAAAATAAATTTTTGCATAAATAGTTAAAATTTTAAGTACAAGACACCAATTTTCAACGAAAAATGCAAAAATTTAATTCTAAAGTTTAAAAAATATTTAAATTTTCAATCCTAGAGATTAAATTTCAAGAAGAAAAACTATTTTTTGACAAAAAAGATCACTTTTTAACCAAAAATTGAATAGTTCCAATTTCAATCCAGAAAATACATTTTTTTCAATTAAAAAAGAATAATTTCTTTTTTTTGTTAAAATCTTAACAAGTAGGTTTTAAATTCATCTTTCTTGGTTGAAAATGAACTTGTTTGTTAAAAACTAATCTTTTTGGGCTTGAAAGTCAAATATTTTTCAAAAAAATTTTATTTTTTCGGCTAAAAAATCCCTGCTCTTTTGTTTGGAAAGGGGATCTTGTTTTAGAGGAGAAAAAACAATATACATATTATAAATTGGAATCAGTCAAAAGTGACTGATTCGAAGTCCTCTTTGACTGATTCCCATAATGAGGATTCAATTACTCACTAATTAAGTGATTTATCGAATTAGTCAATTTGAAACACTGATACAAGCAGTCAATTTGATTCACTAATGAAATCAGTTATTATTTATGTTTCAATCTTTTGAATTTTCAACTAAAAAATGCCAAATTACAATAAAAAAGGGATTTAAAAAAACTTTAATTAGGAAAATTAAATTTCAAGAAGAAAAAGTATTTTTTGACAAAATAGTTCAATTTTTCAACTAAAGTTATGAGTTTAAAAAAAAAAGTAATTTTTAACAAAGTAGTTCAACTTTTTATCAAGATGATAAATTGTTTAACCAGAAAAAGGTAACTTCAGCCACGAACAATTAACTTTTTGACTAAAAAGATCAAATTTTAATCCAACAGATGAATTTCCAACTTAAATGACGATTTTTATGCTAAAAAGAATATGAAAAAAACAGTTCGACTTTTAAAGAAGAAGTTAAATTTTCAAAACAAAAATCGTAATTTGGGGCCGCCCTAATTTTCTATTTAAAAAATGATTTTTTAACAAAAAAATATGAATTATTGATTGATATTTTAAACATGATAAGATTTAAATTTTTTAATTTAAGGATAAAAAAGAATTTCCTACAAAATAATCAAATTTTCAACTAAAAACATTAATTTACGACCAACGATATTAATTAGTTTACTGCAATGATGAATTAATTTTGCGTAAAGAAGATTAATTTTTTACAAAAAAGACGAATTTTTAACGAAAAAAGATGAATCATCAACCAGAAATGTAATATCTGATATTTCTACCAAAAAGATTACAAACAAAAAGAGATTTTAATTTTAAATTAAAAAACAGTTTGATTCTACTAGAAAAAGGAATTTTGAAACAATATGTATTTTCCACGGACAAAAACAAATTTTTAACTAAAAAGATGAGTTTTCAATTGAAAAAATATTAGTTTAAGAAGAAAAAAGAATTTCCTTAAAAATAGTAAAATTTTCAACTAAAAATGTCTTTTTTTGACGAAAGAGAATCATTATTTAACTGCAATGATGAATCTTAAAACAAAAAATAATTTTTTTAACAGAACAGTTCAACTTTAAGCCAAAAAATGAAATTGTAACAAAAAAATTAATTTTGCGCCAAGAAGATTAATTTTATACGAAAAAGTCGAGTTTTTAGCAAAATACAAACATGAATTTTCAAACAACTTGTAATTTAAAAAAATGTAATACCTAATTTTCAATTTAAAAATTATTTTGAACAGAAAAATATGCAAAAAAGATTTCAATTAAAAAAAAAAAATGTTGATATTTGAAACAAGAAGACAGTTTAATTTTAAATTAAAAAACAGTCATTGTTAGTACAAAAATACGAATTTCCAAATAATATGTACTTTCTACGGATAAAAACGAATTTTTAAAAAAAGACAAAAATTTTTGAACAAAATATTGAAGTTTCAATTACAAAAATATTAATTAGTAAATAGAATTTCCTATAAAATAAATAAATTTTCTGATAAAAATATAAATCTTTAACCAAAAAGATGATTTTTTTAAACTGCAATGATGAATCTTGAAACAAACAGAATTTTTTTCAACAAAGCAGTTCATCTTTAAGCAAAGAAGTTAAAATGTGAAAAAAATAATTTTGCTCCCAGAAGATTAATTTTTGACAAAAAAAGACAAATTTTCAACAAAAGACATTAATTTTTGTCTAAATAGCTAAAATTTCAATTAAAAAACACCAGTCTTCAACGAAAAATGCAATAATTTAATTCTAAGTTTTAAAAAATCAAATAAAAAACAACGATTTTTAAATAAAATAGTTAAATTTTCAATCCTAGAGATAAATTTTCAATTAGAATTATGAATCTTTAACCAAAAGAACCATATTTTTGACAAAGTGCATAAACTTTCAACAACAACAAAATTGTTTAAGTTTATTTAAAAAAATTTTTTTAAAACATTGGACTTCAATAAAAAAAGAGAAATTTTTAACGAAATAGATAATTTCTCAACAAAAACAGATCAATTTTTGACAAAAAAGCTCAGTTTTTAACCAAAAATTGAATAGATCGAATTTGAATCGAGAAAATTAATTTTTAATGCAAAAAAGAGTTTTCAACTAAATAATTAAATTTTCAATAAAATAATAAAATATACCAAAACAATTAATTTTGTATCAAAGACGAATTTTCCACAAAATACACTTTTTTCAATTAAAAAAGATTAATTTCTTTTTCTGTTGAAATTTTAACAAGTCGGTTTAAAATTCACCTTTCTTGGTTGAAAATAAACTTTTTTTGAAAACTAATCTTTTTGGACTTGAAAGTCAAATATTTTTCTAAAACATCCAATTGTTTGTCTAGAAAAGCCCTGCTCTTTTGTTGAAAGTTTTTCTTTTTTGGAAATTCCACAATTTTTTGAAAATGCAACATATTTCGACTTTAAGTCTTGGGAATATGATAACAACATAATTATTATTTTAAAGATTCTATTCCCCTAATATTCCCCTATTTTCCTTAAATCACTCTCTAATCATTTTGCATTATATATTGAGTGTTTATTGTTATCAATTTAATTTTTGACTGAGAAAACCAGGAAAAATCTTGAATATTTTCTTGTGTGGAGAGGCCACGCTGGTCAAGTTTTATGAAAGAAAAAACATTTTTATAGCAAGAGTTTAAAATTTACGAACAAGAATTATTTTAGCAATATTTTTTTTTGTAAATAAATTTTTCTTCCTGTTGCTTCTTAATAATTTTTTTTTAAATGGTTGAATTTTAATCAATTATTTTTTATTTTTTCGGGTAAAAAGTTCCTATATTTGTTTAAAACATGTACTCTTTAAAGAAATGGTTTAACGATTACACTTCGAAAAGTTCCGCCTTTTTTCAAAAATTGATAAAAAGCGAGAAAGATAAATAAATTGTAAAAGACATGGTTAAAAAAATGCTTTTGTAAATTAAAAAAAATCATATTAAAAATATTGTTTTTTTTTATTTAAATTTGAGTTAAACAATATTTTTTAGATCTGATTTTTGGCGCAACAATCACTCTAAACCCTAAAGTGTAGCAATTTTACTTTTATTGGAGAAAAAACTCTCTCTTCAATTATTTTAAAGTATTTGAAGTAAATATCGTTTTTAAACTTTTTTGCGATTAACTTGTGAATCTTCCAAGTTATAAACAAAAAAATAATGGGCTCGTTGGCATCAGCCTTAAAAATCCATCTATCTTTTTGTTAAAACAAATCTTTATATACACTTATAACACGACTTGTGATATTAAAAAAATTATGACAAAAAAAATTAGGTCAGATTCAAATTTATTAATTTTTCCAATTTTCGAATTGAACAAAATTATACATATTCACTATAAAAATTCAATGAAAAATATAAATAATGAAAAATCCCATTACAAATGAAATGAAAACACCGAGTCATCACATCCCATTAAAAAAATTGTGATATATTTTGCCCAGTCGTAAAAAAATGTTGATCTGTAAAAGAGTAAACATTGTATTTGCGAAAGACCGTCTACTTGCTGATACTAGAATAGCGCCTTATCAATTCTTATCATTGAGCAGCTGTCGATCGTGGAGAGACACATTGGAAAATAGAATTTTTCTCTTATCTCTCGGGTCAAATGGATCAAAAATATTTTACTGCGGATAAGCAACTATTTTGCAATAATTCTTGTTTTAAGAAAATATATAGCTATTTGTAATTGACAACATTTTTTTTTATAATGATTCGTTTTTGGATAAGGTGTTTTGAATTAAATAGAAAACTCTTTTAATTCGTAAGATTTCAAGTCGAAATATATTGCATTTTCAACATAATTATTTAATTTAAAAAAAAGAGATTTTCTAACAAAATATATGAATTTTGAAATCTTAAAAAATACGAATTTTAAACAACAAAAACATTAACTTTAGTCAAACGGTTGCATTAACAAACAAATAGTTGAACTTTCAGGCGAATTTTTTTTTAATTTTAAGAGAACAGCTGAGTTTTCTATCGAAAATTTGGCTTTTTCAAAATAGCTGAATTTTCAATATACAAAGGTGCATTTTCAAACAAAAAATATTAAAATTTAACCCAAAAGAGTTTAATTTTCAAGGCAAGTAGACCAAATTTTTATAAGACTTATATTTTTACGCTGAAAAGTTGAATTTTCAACAAAAAAGTTAATTTTATTCCCAGAAAGATAACTTTTGTAGCATAAATGAAGAATTTTTATAAAATTGATCTTCTTAGTTTGAAAAAATCATCTTTTGAATTTAACTCTTTTATTGAAAATCCATTTTTTTAAAGATTCATCATTTTAGATGTTTTTTTGTCTGCTGGTCTATATCAATATTATTAAAATATTGATAAATCTTAAGATTGTGAAAAAAATGTCTCTATCTCCGCAATGAAAATTCATCATTTTATTTATAAAAAATTTGCCCCTTTAGTTAAAAGTGTAATTTTTTGTTAATAATTCGTTTTTTTATTAGGAATTAATTTTTTTAAACTGAAAATGTCAATAATTTTGTAAAAAAGTCATCATTTATTGGTCCAAAATTCAACTACTTTGTTAAAAATTAACTGTTTTGTTTGAAGATTCATCGTTTTATTTTTAAAAATTTTCCTCTTTGGTCGAAAGTGTAAGTTTTTTGTTGAAAATTGATTTTTTTCCACGATTCATAATTTTATTTTTCAAATTCATTCCTTTAGTGAAAACAGTGTTTTGTGGAAAATTCGTTCTTTTTTATTAGGAATTAATTTTTGTTACTGTAAATCTAAGCGGTTTGTTAAAAAGTCATTCTTTTTTTGTCAAAACTTCGACTAATTTGTTAAAAATTAATTTCTTCGGTAAAACTTGATATCTTTCGTTAAAAGTAAACTATTTGAATCATTATTTTATTTTCTAAAAAGTATCAATTTTGTTGAAAGTTGTAGTTTTTTCTTGTAATTTTTTTTCGTTATTGAGAGTTAATTTTTTAAACTGAAAATGTGACTACTTTGTTAAAAATTAATTTTTTCAGTTGAAGATTCATCTTTTTCGTTGAAAATTTAACTAATCCATTTTTATAAAATTAATATTCATTAAAAAATAATTTTTACTTTGAACTCTTTTGTTGAAAATTCATTTTTTTGTCAAAGATTCATCATTTTGTTAAAAAATGCATCCATTTTGTTAAAAATTTAAATTTTTTGTTGTAAATTTGTCGGTTTTTTTTGTTATTGAGAAATTATTTTTTAAACTGAAAATGTATCTTTTTGTTAAAAATTCATCTTTTTGTTTAAAAAAGATACATTTTCAGTTTAAAAAATAATTTTTTTAGTTGAAGATTCATCTTTTTTGTTGAAAATTTAGATAATCCATTTTTATAAAGTTAATTTTCATCGTTAAGAAATCATTTTTTAGGTTGTACTCTTTGGTTGAAAATTCATTTTTTGTCAAAGGTTCATAATTTTATTTAAAAAGTTCATCTCTTTGATGAACATAATTTTTTAAACTGAATATGTAACTATTTTGTTAAAATGTTATTCGGTCAAAAATGCAACTACTTTGTTAAAAAAGAATTTTTTTAGTTGATTTATCTTTTTCGTTGGAAATTTATTCTTAAATAATCTTAAACAAAAAAGTTCATTTTATTTTCAGACAGATAAGTTTTGTAGCATAAATGATGAATTTTCAAATAAAAAGAAATTTTTAAAATAGAAAATGGAATTTTCAAAATTTTCAGCTTAGAAAATGAATTTCAAAACAAAACGAATTTTCAACCTGTAGGAATTAACCCAAAAAGATTGAATTTTTAACCAAAAAGTTTTATTTTTCAACCAATTCGTTAAATTTTTAAGCACAACAGACGAACTTTCTACATTAGGGTGGTCCAAATTTATATCTGTAAAAAGTCGATTTTCGATTTTTGGTGATAACCCCCTCCCCCATTTTTTTCGTTTTTCTTGAAACAAAATTCCGTAATTTTTTTTTAAAAGTTAATCAGTACCTCCGGGCTTTTAAAAATAACATGAGGTTTTAAAGGGGAAAAGCTCATTTTAAACAAAATTGAAAAAAGGAGTAAATGTAATAAATTTTTGTGAATTAAATTATTTTCACCTCTTAAGAAGAATTTATAAGGAATAATTTCCACCCAATAGATTTTAATTTTGACACACCCGAACCCCTTAAATTGTGCCCGGAACATGCCTAAATAATTGACCAGTCCTAAAGTATATTTTTAATAACTTTAGATTGTTTAAACAATTCCCCCCTGTAAATCGTGAAAAGTTATTATCTTTATGAATAAATAGTACAGAGTTGATGAATGCCAAGAGCAGTAGTTGTTGTTTAACTAATTTGGTAATTATTTAAACAATTGTTATTTGTTTAAACGATTTTTTCTCCCTAAATTTTAAAGAACATTTTCTCTGTAAATCGTAAAACGTTATTCTTTTCTGTAATTAATGACACAATTACCGAATGCTAAAAGTAATATTTTTTGTAAAAGATATTGTGCAATTATTTAAACAAATATTAATTATTCACTTGCGCTCGTTCATAGGAAGGGTGAAGAAAAGTCTAAATTTCTCGAATCTCTCGCACTGTGTTGCTTATATTCAGTATTTTCTTCTCTCAAAAAAATCTCCTAGATTGTTTAAATAAAACAAAATTGTTGAAAAAATTTTAATTATTTAAAAAATAGCCAAATATTCTGTAGAAAAAAAATATTACTCTTAAATTCCTTCAATTGTGTCATTAATTCCAGAAAGCAAAAATTTTTTACACTTTATAAGTTGAAAAAAATGGTTTAAACAAATCAAAATTGTTTAAATAATTCACAAACATCCTTCAAAAATATATTGCTTTCAACATTCTTTATTTGTGTCATTATATCCAGAAAATAATAACTTTTTACGACTTCAGACATAAAAAGTTGTTTAAACAAATAACAATTGTTTAAGTAATAAGCAAATAATTTAAGCAAGAAGACTCTTGACATTCATCAACTTTGTACGATTTATTTCGAAAGATAAGAACTTTTGACGATTTACAGGGGGGGGGGGATCTTTAAACAAATAGTAATTGTTTAAGCAATTTAAATTTATTAAAAATATTCTTTAAAATTTGTATTTTGCTATTTTGAAATTTTTGGGGCATTTTCCGGGCATAATTTTAGGAGTTTGGGTGTGTCCAAATTAAAAGTCATTGGGTGGAAACTATTCCTTAAATACTCTTTAAGAGATGGCAATACTTTTCTTCACAACAAATTTATAACAAATAATTTTTTTCAATTTTTTTGATAATCGAGCTTTTCCCATTTAAAAAACTCCTATGTTAATTTCAAAAACACGGGTTAACGTTGAAAAAAAATTACGGAATTTCTTCTTCCGGAAAACAAACAAAATGGGGAAGGGGGGGGGGGTATCACCATAAATCGAAAGTTGATTTTTTGGACCAACCTATTCTACATAAATGATCAATTTTTAACTAAATTAATAAATCAATAATAATTTTTTTTATAATTACGAAATTTCAACAGAATTGTTGAATCCTCAATTAAAAAAGAATAATTTGCAACCAAACAATTGGATTTTCAACTAAAAAGGAATAATTTGCAAACAAGAAAGATAAATTTTCGCACAATAAAAATGGCTTTTCTACTATTAAACATTAATTTTTTATCCATAACGACAAAATATTATCAAATAAGTTGAATTTCCATCCAAGAAAAGATGAGTTTTCAAAAATTGTTGAATTTGTAACCTGCAAAGGTGCACTTTAAACCAAATGGTAAAAATTTTAATTTAACTGAAAAAAGTGGAATTTTCAAGCCAAAAAGTTTTTCAGTTTGAAAAAAATTAATTTCTAACAACAACAAAATACGAATTTTCAAATAAGATGATGAATCATTGACAAAAAAATAAATGTTCAACAAAAGAGTTCAACCCAAAAGATGATTTTGAAACAAAGAAGACTAATGTTCTAAAATAGGAACAGTTGAATTCTCAATGAGAGAGATGAATCCTCAACCAAAAAAAAAAGAATTTTTAACAAAGTGATTTCAGTTTCAGCACAATTGTATTTTTAACCAGAAAAAAATCAATTTTTAATTAAAAATTTTGCGTACGAACAAAAAAAGGAATAGTTATATTTTCAGTTTAAAAAATTAATTTCTAATAACCAAAAACAAATCAAAAAATGACTTCCATTTTCAACCAAAAATATGAATTTTAAAATAAAATAATGAATCTTTGACAAAAGTGAATTTGCAACAAAAAATTCAACCCAATATTTAAATTTTCAACAAAACCGATGAATCTCCAAACAAAAAAATAATAATTTTTAAAAAAGAAGTAGAATTTTTTACCAAAAAATATGACTTTTTAACAAAGTAGTTAAATTATAAGTTTAAAAAATGTATTCTCAAATATAAAAAAACGAATTTTTAACAAAACTCTTACACTTTCAACTGAAGGGATTAATTTTTTAAATAAACAGATAACTCTTGGAAAAAATGAATTTTCAACAAAAGAATTCAATTCAAAAGATGATTTTTTAATCAAGAAGACTAATTTTTTTAAATTGAATAGTTAAATTTTCAACGAAAAAGATGGATCAACTAAAAAAAAAAATAGTTTTTAACAAAGTAGTTGATTTGTTGATCAAAAAGATGACTTTTTAACAAATAAATACGTTTTCAGTTTGAAAAATAATTTCTCAATAACAAAAAAACCGACAAATATGTAACAAAAAACTTAAACTTTCAACAAAAGGGTCGGATTTTTTAAAAATAAAATGATGCATCTTTAACAAAAAAATAAATTTTCAACAAAAGCGTTGAAACTGAAAATTATTTTTTAACGAAGATAAATTTCCTAAAAATGGTTGGAATTCTTTTTAAAAATAAAATGATGAATTAAATAGTTTGCTTTTAACAAAAGATATCAAGTTTTACAAAAAAAAATTTTTGAACGAATTAGTTGAATTTTTCACCAAAAAAGGATGACTTTTTAAAAAAACCGTTAAATTTAAAGTAACAAAAATTAATTCCTAATAAAAAAAGAACTAAAGAAATGAATTTTAAAAATAAAATTATGAGTCTTGGAAAAAAAGAATTTTCAACAAAAAACTTACACTTTTGACCAAAGGGCTACATTTTTAAAAATAAAACGATGAATCTTCAACCAAAACAGTTAATTTTTAACAAAGTAGTTGAATTTTAGACCAATGAAAGATGATTTTTTTACAAAATTATTTACATTTTCAGTTAAAAAAATTAATTACTAATAAAAAAAACGAATTTTTAATAAAAAATTACACTTGAATCTTCAACTGAAAAAATTAATTTTTAAAAAAGCAGATGAATTGTTGAGCAAAAAATATAACTTTTTCACAAAATAGTGACATTGTCAGTTTAAAAAATTAATTCTCAATAACAAAAAAAATTTACAATAAAAACCTCAACTTTTAACTGAATTGATGCTTTTTAAAAAAAATGTTTATATCAAATAGTTTACTTTTAATGAAAAATATCAAGTTTTAACAATAAATTAATTTTTAACAAGTTAGTCGAATTTTTGACCAAAAAAGGATGACTTTCTAACAAATCGGTTAGATTTACAGTTAAAAAATTAAAGAACGAATTTTCATCAAAACACTGTTTTCACTAAAGGAATTAATTTTACAAATAAAATTATGAATCTTGGAAAGAAAATGAATTTTTAACAAAAAACTTACACTTTCGACCAGAAGGCTAAATTTTTAAAAATAAAACGAATCTTCAACCAAAAAAATTCATTTTTAACAAAGTAGTTGAATTTTGGATAAAAAAAGGATGAATTTTTTACCAAATTACTTACATTGTCAGTTAAAAAAAATTAATTCCTAATAAAAAAATTGAATTTAAAAAAAAATTACACTTTTAACTAAAGGGGTAAATTTTATAAATAAAATTATAAATCTTTAAAAAATGGATTTTCAACAAAAGAGTTAAATTCAAAAGACGATTTTTTTTAAACTAAGAAGAGAAATTTTTAAAAAATAGAATGTTTAAATTTACATCGAAATAAATGAATTAAAATTTTAAAAAAATGCGACCAAAGAAAGATGGCTTTTTAACAAAATAGTCACATTTTCAGTTTAAAAAAATTTATTGTTAATAACAAAACCAAATACAAAAAAAATTTAACTTTCAACTGTATTGATGCTTTTTTTTAAAAAAATGATGAATCAAATAGTTTACTTTTAACGAAAGATATCAAGTTTTAACAACAAAAATAATTTTTAAGAAATTAGTCGAATTTTTTACCAAAAAATGATGACTTTTTATCAAATCGCTTAGATTTACAGTCAAAAAAATTAATACCTAATAAAAAAGAACGATTTTTCATAAAAACACTGTTTCCACTAAAGGAATGAATTTTAAAAATAAAATTATGAATCATCGAAAAAAATAAATTTTCAATAAAAAACTTACACTTGCGACCAAAGGGTTAAAATTTTAAAAATGAAACGAATCTTCAACCAAAAAATTCATTTTTAACAAAGTAATTGAATTTTGGATAAAAAAAGGATGACTTTTTTACAAAATTATTTACATTTTCATGTAAAAAAAATTAATTCCGAATAAAAATCCGAATTTTGAACAAACCAATTACACTTTCATCTTAACTTGTAAATTTTATAATTAAAATGATGAATCTTTAAAAAATGGATTTTCAACAAAAGAGTTAAATTCAAAAGATGATTTTCTTTAAATTAAGAAGAGAAATTTTATAAAAATGGAATAGTTAAATCAACAACGAAACAAATGAATTAAAAAAAAAGAATTTTTGACAAAAAAAGATGACTTTTTAACAAAATAATTACATTTTCAGATTGAAAAATTAATTGTTAATTATAAAAAGAGGAATATCAAAATAAAACTTAAATTTCAGACCAAAGGGCTACACATTTAAAATAAAACGATAAGTCTTTAATCAAACAGAAAAATTATTTTTAATAAAACAGTTAAATTTTCAACCAAGTAGTAAAATTCTTGACGAAAAAATATGACTTTTTAACAAAATAATTACATTTTCAGATTAAAAAATTAATTGTTAATAATAAAAACAGGAATATCAAAATAAAACTTAAATTTCAGACCAAAGGGCTACACATTTAAAATAAAACGATAAGTCTTCAATCAAACAGAAAAATTATTTTTAATAAAGCAGTTAAATTTTCAACCAAGTAGTAAAATTCTTGACGAAAAAAGATGACTTTTTAACTAAATTTACATTTTCAAACAAAAATTATTTAATTTTTAACCAAACAGTGGAATTTCTTCTTTTATCAACCTTCGATTTTTGCGTGACCCCCCCCCCCCATTGGTAAAGTAATTTATGGACGGACCCTAAGGAAGTAATTTCCGAAGTAATTTCTGCTGACCAGAAACGTCTCGAAGAATTAGACTTGTGTAAGCTGAGAGCAAAGTGTATCTTCAAAGAGATCGTAATTTCTGGAAAAGCAAGCTTCATTAGATCCAAGCGAGAAACTCCAGCTAGAAATCAATTTCTCAACAAATTGCTTTTTCATATTTCTCTTTTTTAATTACTTAACTATCTTCAGCTCACCTTCGAAACTATTTTTATTATTATTATTATTATACCAATAAGCCATTTCCCTTTTGGGATGATTTAATTTTAAACTTGAAATATGTATAAAAGTGGAATGTGTCATAAAATTATTAAAACACAAGAGAAATTTACAATTCATAGATATTTTAAATTTGACTCAAGGCGATATTCAAATTTTATTGTTTGTTCATTAACGGCCAATAATCTCTCACTTGACTCATTCTCTATCATGAATGAATCAACTGGTATATTCGTGATTTGTCAGGCATGACTAATCCCCCTTCATGCAGAAAAAGGAATAATTTTCCACAGCAGTTATTTGTTCCTTAAACCAAAAATTATTTAAATAAACAAATTATTATTCAATTTAAGAATCTCTAAATTCGGGCCTTAACAAATTTGTTGAGGGTTATTTGTTCATTTGTTTTTGAGGTTGTATGAGTATAATTTTTCTGAGCATCAGGAAAAAATTCAAAAATATTTTGGAAATTTTCAGATATGTCAAATCAAATAATTGAATTTTCAAATAAAAAATATGTATTTTTAAACAAAAATGTAATGGTTGAAATTTTAATCCTAGAAGATTATTATTCTTAATGAAAAAACAGTTGAATTAAAAAAAGGCAAAATATCAATAAAATAGTTGTATCCTTACAAAAAGATTTATTTTCAACCAGTTGCATTCGCTTTAACTAAAAAAAAATATTTTCTAAAAGAGACGAATTTTCTACAAAAAGTTTTATTTGAAAACCCCAAAAAATATTTTTCAAAAAAAAAAGTTACTTTTTAACCAGATGATTGAATTCAAACCCAAACATGAATTTTCTATTAACAATAGTAATTATTTACGAAAAATGACAAATTTTTAAATAATATAATGAATCTTCCACGAAAAAAGAGTTTTTAACAAATTAATTCAACTTTTAACTAAGTAATTTTATTTTGTAAAAAATAAGAATTCTACAAAAAATAAGAATTTTCTACAAATTAGTTGAATTTTCGAACAAAAAAGAATTATTTTTAAGAAGTCATATTACTTATATTTTTAACTAAAAAATGTTAAATAGTTTTAAAAAGAGGTGAATTTTTTTCAAAAGTTTCATTTTTTTAACAAAACAAAAAAATTTTTGCAAGAAAGATAATTTTTAAAGAAATAATGGAATTTGACCCAAATCCTTGGATTTTCTATCAAGAAGATTAATTTTATCTATGATACGAAAAAAATTAAAATTAAAAGATGAATCTTTAACAACAAAAAAAAGAGTTTTTAGCAAATTTGCTCAACTTTTAACTAAGTAATTTTATTAAAAAAAAAGAAAAATTCACGAAAAAAGAAGAATTTTCAACAAATTAGTTGAATCCTCTAACAAAAAATAATTATTTTTAAGCAGTCGTATTTTTTCTCTTTTTAACTAAAAAATGTGAAATATTTTTAAAAAGGGGTGAATTTTCTACAAAAGTTTAATTATTTTACAAAAAAAATATTTTTCACAAGAAGGATAATTTTAAAGAAATAATGGAACTTTACCCAAATCCTTGGATTTTTTTATAAAGAAGATTAATTTTATCTACTTAAAAAAAAATTTCGAATTAAATGATGAATCTTGAACAACAAAAAAAAAGAGTTTTTAACAAATTAGTTTAACTTTTAAGTAAGTAATTTTATTTAAAAAAATAAGAAAAAGTCACAAAAAAGAAGACTTTTCAAAAAATTAGTTGAATCTTCTAACAAAAAATAATTATTTTTAAGCAGTCGTATTTTTTCTCTTTTCAACTAAAAAATGTTATATATTTTTAAAAAGGGGTGAATTTTCTACAAAAGTTTAATTTTTTTACAAAAAAAAATATTTTTCACAAGAAGGATAATTTTAAAGAAATAATGGAATTTTACCCAAATCCTTGGATTTTTTATCAAGAAGATTAATTTTATCTATTAAAAAAAAATTTCAAATTGAATGATGAATCTTGAACAAAAAAAAAAAGATTTTTCAACAAATTAGTTCGACCCTTAAATAAGTAATTTTATTTCAAAAAATAAGAAAAATTCACAAAAAAGAAGAATTTTCAACAAATTAGTTGAATCCTCTAACAAAAAATAATTATTTTTAAGCAGTCGTATTTTTTCTCTTTTTAACTAAAAAATGTTAAATATTTTTAAAAAGGGGTGAATTTTCTACAAAAGTTTAATTTTTTTACAAAAAAAAAATATTTTTCACAAGAAGGATAATTTTTAAAGAAATAATGGAATTTTACCCAAATCCTTGGATTTTTTATGAAGAAGATTAATTTTATCTACTTAAAAAAAAATTTCAAATTAAATGAAGAATCTTGAACAACAAAAAAAAGAAATTTCAACAAAATAGTTCAACTTTTAACAACATAAATTAAAAAAAAAAAAATTCAGCCTCGAACAAAAAAGAATTATTTTTAAGCCGTCGTATTTGTTCTATTTTTAACTAAAAAATATTAAATATTTTTAAAAATAGGTGAATTTTCCATAAAAGTTTAATTAAAAAAAAAATATTTTTAACAAAAAAGATAATTTTAAAGAAGTAATGGAATTTTTACTCAAATCCTTGATTTTTCTATCAAGACAATTAATTTTATCTACTTAAAAAAATCAACTAAAATGATAAAATTTTATTTAAAAAATGTCTTTCATAATAGTAGTCCAACGCTGAACCAAGTAATTAAATTTTCAAACAAGAAAGATGAATTCTATACAAAAAATATAATAGGTGATAATTAAACAAAAAATATTTTAAATTTTAAATCAAAAAGATATGAATTTGTCGGAAAAGACGAATTATTTATTAATTATTTATTACAATTTGAATTTTATATAAAAAATGTAAAATTATAATAAAAAGATGAAATTTCTACCAAAAGAGATGAATTTTGAAACCGTAAAGTCGAATTCGCAAACGAAAGAGATTTTTCAGTCCAGAATAAAAAAATATTTAACAGATTACAAATTGAAGGAAAAAATAATTTTCAGTAAAAAATAATAATTTCGAATGACTATCCATGTTTATTTTTTTATTTGCATGAAAGCTTACATAAATGTTACATACATACATGCAATTTTTGACTGAGTGATTCGAATTATTTCTAAAATCGTCTAAAAATCTTCCGAATTTTTTTGTTGAAAAATTTGCATCACTTTTGTCATGTTCTATAACCTATAATATATTTAAATATTCTTTAAAAATTAAATTTAAATAAGAAAGAATCAATTTAAGTATTCCGAAATTTTTTTCTTTGCTTTGAAATCTATCAAAATCTTTAAAAAAAACTTCGGTATTATTTTGAAATCTTAAATAATCTAATTTTTGTTTTAGGTTTACAAAGTTTTAAATTATTTTTCATATTTTTTCAGAACTTATGACAATTTTGACAAAATTCTAAAATTTAAAAAAAAATTCCATTCAAATTTTTCAGATCTTGTTTTGATAATTTTAGAAATCTTTTGGAATGTAATGAAATCTTCTTAAATAATTTCTTAAAATAAATCTCAAGACATTTTTTTATTCTATTGAAACCTTTCAAAGTATTTAAAAAGCTGTTAAATTTATTTTTTGAAATCTTTAAAAATCTACATTTTGTTTAACGTTTTTTAACACTTGATATTATTTTCAATTTTTTTCGAAACTTTTAAATTTATTAAAATCATTCATATTTTTTTCTAATACTTTTTAAAAATTCTGCAAAGTTAAATAAATTGCCTTAAAATCTTGCCGATTCTTATTTGATAATTTTTTACATTTTTTGAAATTCAATGAAACATTTTTAAATAATCTCTTAAAATAAATGTTGCGAAACAAAACATTATTTCAAATTTTCCGAGTAATCTTGAGAAATTTTTTATTATTTTCAAACCTTTCAAAATTCTTAAAAAGTTGCTAAATTTTTTGTTTGAATTCTTTAAAAAGCTAAATTTCGTTTTAAATAAAACACTTTTCCTTCGGAATTTTAGGCAATCTTTTTAGATTTTATTAAATATTTTACTTAAATTAATATAAAACAAAACTGAATATAATTTTCCACTGGAAACTTAAAAAAATACGTCACTATTGTAAAACCTTCAAAATCCTTTAAAAGCGTCAAAATTTTATTTCACTTATTTTTTGGATAGGATAACAACCCCCATATCATCTTTTTCTAAAGAAGAAAAATTTGAAATTGAGAAAGTACAAATTCTAATAATTATTCATTGGGTAAATTCAATGAAGCATTCGCCGCCAACTATGAATAATATATTATCTAATTACTGGTGAAAAAAGTGACTTTCCATTTATTTTTTATTACTTTTCGCAACTTCTCTCTATTCAGACAACGACATAAATCTTGATTTGTTCTCAGCAAATAGTCTCCTCATTAAAACGAATTCAAAAATGTCAATCTTCCGTTACTTTATTATTTACCGTAAAACCAATAGAGGAGCTCGACGCAACTTGGAAGAAAGGGTTAAGACCCCCGCAGAATAGAAAACATAAAGCCTAAGAATTACAGCTCGCTGAAAAAATAAATATCAAATTTTACGTCTCGCATTATTCTACAGCGACACATTCATTTTCGATGGTGCCGGAAAGATGAATTTTAGATTTTAAGGTTTTCAATCAAAATTATTTCTCTAATTAGCTGTAGGTTAAAAGATCTAAAACTTATTGAAAAAGATAGAAAAATAAAACTTTTTCTATCTTTTTGTTGTTAAAAGTTGCATTTAAATAATTATGAATTTAAAACAATAGACAGACAAATAAAATGAGAATATTGACTCCTCACATTCATAAATCAGGCTAAAGAGTTAAGAAAATTTCCTTAATAATTGTTTAAACATTTAAAAATAAATAAAAACTTGTAATTTTTTATTTATAATGATCTATGAAAAAAATATTCATCAAATTTCTAACTTCCTGTTTTAAATAACATTTTTTATTGTTCAAAAAATTTTTATTGAACAAATTCCCTTGCCTAAATTAAGGGTATGCCATATAAATGAAAACGCGAAAAATTATTATCGAAGCGGCTCAGAATGTTGAAATTTGAAAGTTAAAAAAAATTAACTTTGTTCTCTTTGAGATTTTTTTTGTTCAATGAATGATTTTAGTAATAAAATTGATAAAATGAGAGAAAAATGTTCCGAAAATTCCATTATTTTTAAAAACATAAATCGTCATAACTCAGCTATATAAAATTTTATTTAATATAAAATTAATTCATATTTTTTAAATTTGTTATTAAAAGTATTAATCGAACAAAATCTTCAAACAGAATAAAGTTTTGTTTTCACATTTTCCATAAGTCCACATTTTTTTAATTTAATTTTTTAAATTCTAAAATTTGGACATGAAAATACGTTTGGAAAACACTTTTATCATTTTCGAGGGCTCGTTCCCTTATTCCTCAATTTATTATGAAAACTGAAAAAATATTTTTTCATCCAATAATCATTTTGTGATGACTAAAACAATTTTTTTTATCTTCTGCTTATTAAATTCTTTTCTTAATTTTTAAATTTTCACTCCGTGGCTTACAAAATAGGCAATATTTAAAATAAAAATGTCGTAATTGCATATTATAATATTGAATGAGCTTGGAATTGAATAATGTGTAAATAAATTGAAATAAATCAAAATGTTTTTCTTATAACTAATTTTATAATTAACTAATTAAATTTAATTTTTAATTAATTTACCTTTTTCATTTGACGAGTTTAAAATTTTACAATAATTTTAAATTAAAACCTTTAGTTATTAAACAATTTTCAATTTACCACCGTTTGAAATTGAAAAATTTTCTGATTTTGTGTCCATGAATATTTCCACATTATATACCAATATTTTATTACAAATTGAAAGCTTACATTTTTGAAAAATCATTAATTGAAAACTTTCCGGAACAAATAATTTTAAATTCAAAAACTAAAAATTAGCGGGCAATTTCATTTTAAAATTGTGTAGTATTTTGGGCTTTCGGTAGGAATTTGATTATTGTACAATTTTAAACCTATTTCACTTTAAATATAGTATTTTTAATATTTTATTTTGAAATAATTTTGTTTATTAGAAGTTGCAGCACAATTTAACAATTATATCTTTAAATTTTTTTAAAATTCTAGTAGTTAGTTTGAAGTTTAAATCGTTTAAAATTAAATAATTGAGGGGCCGGATCGTATAAGGGCGTAAAGAATTTTCTCGTGCGAAATCATAGTCCCCTGGAGGATTTAAAACAAATTTTGGATTTAAAATTTCGAAGGATATATCTGAACGTGAAATTGTATTGTGCATCTTTTTTCTCTAGACAAAAAGTCGTATCTTTTTTATTTTTCGAAATAAAACCAAAAAACTTAAATTTTTGAAAAACTTGATTTTAATCCGTTTTTTCACTTCAACTCGTGCTCAGTGCTTCAGTTTTTGAAATTTTTTAATGAAAATTACAGGGAATGTGCTTTAAGATGTCCTTCGATTGACAATATGATAGGAATTCAAAAGTGTTTTTTTCAAAAATTATTATTAATTTTTTTCTGATGCTCGGCGCGAATCGAACACTTGTAACTTCCAGCGTTTCG
>JAAAKG020134823.1:0-13725 GCA_010014905.2 Druon quercuslanigerum
TCTTGTTGCGACTGTACTGCCGGGACTCGACTCGGCCCAAACAATGGGACCCCGGCAGCAGGTCAAGAGGCTGGATGAGGAACCATAAGCTAGCTTTAAGCCGGATTTTCTTATGACAATATCAATTTTTGTTTAAAAAATACCTTCTGTCGATCTAAAAAGAAAAGTAAGATAAAAAGAAATGATATCATAGCAAAGAAAATGTAACTGTGTTAAAAAATGCCAAATCAGTGAATTTTTTTATAGCTTTCATTTATAATTATTGAGATTATTAGAGTTTGCTAATCAGTCGTATATAGCTGTTAAATTTACACAGTGTTACGATGAATTCATTAGAATAATGTATATAAAAGCCGAAACGGCGGAAAATGCAGATGTTATTCATTAATTCGTTGATATAAATTAAAGATTTTTTTCTTCGAAATCAGTGGGTTGTGTGCCGAAGCATTAGGTTAATTTATAAACTACTTAAATTAAATTATTGAGACCTTGAACCCAGATCCACCAACAACTTCTTCAATCATTTTCTTTATCTTTGATGAATGAATCGCACTAAATTATTATTTGCAGGGTTAAACTTAAAAGGCACTCCCTGTGATACATGGAGTACCAGAGAACAGCTCTGCCTAGCATCCAGTGTCTTGAAATCAAGTGATCGTAACTGGATAAGCGTTTCACGATGTTTGAACTCTTTTCATGAAAAACAATCGCATAGGCCACCTGACTGGTTTTCCACAAAATCTTGCGCCTCCCAATATGCGCTTTTATTACCAAATGTCGACACACCAGAGAGAGAAGAAAAGAAAAGTTTTGAGATCACAGGTCAATCTATCGTTCGAAGACTAACTGAAGAAAGAATAAAAGAGATATGTCAGATCTTAGCCTTTCAAAGGGATGAATACCAGCAACTGAAAAGCGATTTAAAACATCTTAAAACTAGAAAAGTATCAGAGGAGGACCTTAAAAAAATGTGTCTTCAACTTGATCTGGCAGAGCAAGAGCCGGAACAAAAGCTCAATGTTCATACTGCTTGCCTCTCAAAACAAGAAGAAGAAGTCGAACAAAGTCCCCAAAGCCCCAACTTGGCAATTAATAAAGAACCAGACAGTTCTGATGATCACGTAATCTCCTTGTATCCTTCTTCTAGCGAAAAGGAAGATAAGAAAGACGACGGTTGTAGATCTTTTCTGCTGAATAGTTTGCTAAAACCTCAGTTGACTCATACAGTCTCGCCTCAACTTCATCAGATGGCCCCGACTTCAATCGTCTATAAAGCTCCGGAAGGTTCTTCAGCAGAAGCCCCAAACATTTCCATGTTACTAGATCTTCCTGGAAATTTACAGAGAACGACTATACTAAATAAAGTGCCTTATTCCGCAAATATAAATTTGGCCCAACAAAATGCAAACCTTCAAATGATGCAGATGGAGAAAGAAAGAGAGAATGTCCAGATCATAAAGCCAAATTTAGCTTCAGCACTTATGTCCGATTTGGAAATCATAGATCATATTGACAAAGTGATTTCCGAAGAAAACAATGTTGATGTGTTAGACAAGGATGAGATTAATGAGATCATCGGGGATATCGAAGAACTGATCAAGGAAGAGATAACTGAAAATCCTCAGAATTTGGACTCCAGGACTGCGGAAGTAATGGAAAGCTTGATATCTGAACCTCCACTTGTAGCTGGTAGACACGACGTCAAAATTATATCGACAAATGTATCCTTATCCGAATCTCCAGATAGCGAGATCGATAAAGAGAATATTTATACAAGCAATTCGAATATCTCAGAAATGATTGGAGTTGCTGTCGAGAATATTCCTCCCCAGGAATCTAAAAAAGTTGAATCTAAATCAGAGAAAGAAGAGGCTGATACAAGTTCAAACTCACGTGAAGAGTTAAGAAACGAGAAAGCTGAGACTGCAAAAGGCTTAAAATTGGTAAACGATTCGAAGGTAGAAATTGATTTGAAAGTAACAGAAAATAAAGACCAAACTACGGAGTGCACGGTAAAGTGCAATCAAAAAGATGCAGACAAGGCTCCTGAAGATGATTTAAAGGAGTCTGCTAACGAAGATATAAAAACATGTTGCAAAGACGATATTGCAAAGTCTCCTGAAGAAGATGTAACAGAATTGCTTAAGGAGGATTTAAAAGAAACTGCTGAGGGTACACAACATTCTGCAAAGGACGATGCAAAGAAGAAATCAATAGAAAATACGAAAGGGGATGTTATTCAGGTCCTAGAAAAGTCACCGGTCGAGAAGTTGAAAATGACTTCTGAAAAGGAGAGCTCGAGGCATGAGGAGGTAGCTGAATATATAGAGGAAGCTGATCGTAATAAAGTTGACCAACTGGAAATAATTCTTGCAAAAATAACCGGTCATCAAGCTGCACTGTCCACAGAAGTTTTAAATGTATCCTCTCATGAACCTTCGAGTAGGGAAGACACAGAAAAATCCCAGGACATAATTCTTATTCTTGAGCATGAAGAGCTATTGTCTATTCATGAAAAGAAAAAAAAGGATGAGAAAGTTTTGGTGATACAACCTGCTGCAGATAGTAAGGAACCATTAACATCTTCTGAGAAAGGTATTTCCATAATCAAGGACGACAACGGAAACGATACTTTATTGAAATCTAAGGAAGAGGCAAAAGAGGTTGTGGATCTTGAAATGGAGAATTCTACAAGAGACGATAGAATGGGTTTCCTTTATATAGCAACAAATACGTCGGTAACAGAAGGCGACTCGAAAGATTTGGAAATTGACGTACGAGAAAATGTAGAAGAAAGTGATCCTCTGAAGGAAACTGAAGAGTTAGCAAGTCAAGAGGCTCTTAGCAAAAATGAAGGAGTAAAGTGGGAACTACGAAAAGAAGATGAATGTCATGAGGAAACTGATCATGATGAAGGACTGAAAAAGGAGGAGATGACAGAAGAGGAGGATAAGAAACATATTGAATTTGATGCTGGTGTTAAGAAACAAGAGAAGGACGTTTCAGAAAGTATAGGGGAATTAGATAAAGCCGAATCGAATATGGGTAAGTTAAATAGAGGAAAAATTATAAAGACCTATTCGAAGAAGCAGACCATTGATGTTGAGAGCGAACCTGAAATGGAAGGGAGTAAAGAGAGTGCTGATTATAGGGCTTGGAAGAAGGCAGTCATGTTGGTTTATGATAGACTGGCGACACACAAGTACTCATCGGTTTTCCTAAAACCTATCACTCCAGAACAGGTTCCAGGCTATCACTCTATTATCTTTAGACCTATGGACTTGAGTACTATCAAGAGGAATATTGATAATGGAACAATCAGGTCCACAAGGCATTTTCAGAGGGACGTCATGCTTATGTGCCAAAATGCCATAATGTACAACAAGCGTGATTCATTTGTGTATCAAATGGCCGTCACAATGCAGGAAGAATTTCTGGAACACATGCAGGTGAGCGTAAATTAATTTGTTTACTGAATGTTACGTTTCGTTTCCAAGGAGGAGGAAAATTTAATCTAAATTTAATCTTTTCTATTTTTAGATTTTATTACAAGTGACTGGGGAAGTTTCATTTCAGAAAAAAAATACAACACCAGCAAATGGTATTAACAGTGAATTAAGTGAATCTGTCATAAAAAAGAGAAGAAGCTACGTTGCACCGAGTCCTCACGACACCTTAGGAAACAAACGTCGAAAGTCTGCAAATGAATAATTGTGCTTTTCGAGAATTTTGAGTTCTTGCGTATCAAGAAAAAGTCAATGAATTTCTGTCACATTGGAATTTATATAAGAGAAAAAAATAATTTGTACGAAAATATTAACTGTACTAGTAAACGGTGCACAACAGAATTCCATAAAACTAAATAGAATCGGATAAGGATAGTATAATATGTTTACTTCATAGTTGAAGGAAGTTGTGAGAGATTTTATTTTTGCGCAACTTTTAATAACGGTAAGAGTCACATCAAAATTATATTTACGTTATATATCTCTCTATATATATATTATATCAAAAGATCAAATCTCCCTGGTGTAATAATTTTTCTAACGACATGGCTCCTTATATGGAATAGTCACTAGCAGTTCTAGAAAAAGTTACACTTATGCCTTACATTTAATAAAAAGCTTTTTACCATTTTTATTTCTTATCAAACGAAGCGCCTTTTCTAAATCATTCTTTCCTCATTATTCCCGCTTATCATTCCATTACATATATTTTTGGATCACGATTTAGTTCGGTATTACTTCCTATTTTTCTTTCAATGTTCAAGCAGATCAATAAACTGATTTTCAAATTTTGTACAAGAGCAGTTTATATATTAACACGTGCAAAAAAGCCCATTGGTTTATTTAAAAAGCTTCTCATTTATTTATTATGGAGGAAATCCAACTTTTTTTAATTTGCGATTTGAACTCCGATGATATGTAATTAATGTAACCATGCTTAATAGAAATGTATTTTCACAATACAATAGAATAAAGTTCTTACAATAATTTGAAAATTACCAATTTTTAATAAAATGTAATTATTGTACACTACAGTCAGCTCTCTGAATAATGCCGGACATTCGCCGGTAGGTGAGTATTTTTCATGGTACTTAGCTTCACCTACTTTTGGCACATGAAAGCGCCATCGAATTCGCGTCCGCTCTCTCTGGATAGTGCCGGTGCTCAGCCCCCCCCCTTAAATACGAACTGTATATGTTTGGATGTTTTTTTGCGATTTTGATTCAACAAAAATGACCCATTTTTATACAAGCATTGAGTCGGTAAGTATTTGATTAATTATTATATGTATTATGAAGCATTAATCCGTTACATAGTCTATTTTCGTACATTTATTTGAGTGGCACTATTCAGAGAGACTGGATTGAAATGCAGGCGCTTGGAGCTATATCGCCACGGTGGGGGATGCGATCGAGCAAAAATGAGGAGAAACGGCACTCTTTAGAACGGCATTATTCAATGAGTGGACTGCATTGCAATTTTGTATGTTTCAAAATTCAAAGATTTAAAATTCTTCAAAGAATAATAATCAATCATAAATTTGAAAGATCTATTAAAACCTTTTATAGGGTCCTAATGTTTGTTGTTAACTTTTACTCTCATAAGCTTTAAAACGATTATATTTTCTAGGTGCGAGGAGTATTTCAATCAATGTCCAGCAGGAAAATATTTCTTAAAATAATTGTCAAATTGTTTAGCAAGGACAGTAGCGATTCTGCACAAATGAACTCTGCATAGTAAAACACACGGGAGGATTAATTTAAAAATTATTATCTATGAGATTATGTTTCATAAAGTGTTATTGTGTAGTTTAGAATAATGATATTAACAGTACGTTTACAAAATTCAGAGCTGGTTGAATATTCTAACGATAAACAAAAAATAAGGTGTAGTTTTCATTAAAACAGATGACAATTCGTAAGCAAATTATAATTTTTTAAGCAATTTTCCATGGTTTCGTTAAACAAGTAGGGGTTTATGAATATCAGAATGAACAAGGCAAAATTGCGAAGAATGTACTTTTTCCCATTTCTAAAGTCAAAAGCTGTATTTAAACAAATTAGAATTATTTTAATGATTTAGAAACTAATAATACATGCATCTTCAGTTTGAATATTTAATAAGTAACTAATAACATGAAGCAAATACTACATTTAAAAAATTATTTCATTTAATCGTTTTGCTCCTCCTTGCTGGAAGTAAAATAATTCAAAAAGATAGAAACATATGGATAGAAAAAGATAGATATTTAATCCCTCCCAAATGCACAATTTGCATGCCACAAACTCTATCTTATTATTTCCACGCCCTAACCGTCGCGCCTACTGAGATCTATCTCTTTGAATCCCTAACATACCCTTACAGTCACAACTGCCTATCTTTTCTATCCATGGTGTTCACAACTGTCTATTTTTTTCTATCGCTGACTCTATCACTTGTTGTCCCATGGGCCTATCTTTATCTATCCCAGTCTATCCACTATCAAAGATATATCGTTTTAATTTCTATCCGTTTGAATCAACTCAAAAAAAATTAGTATTCTTATCCGTTTCAAAATTAATAATATATTTCGAATTTAAAACTCCTGCAAATGGTATTAAACCAGCTATGGTTCATATACCTAACAACAAAATTCCCTAGCTTCACGATACAATAGTCGAAGTTCCAATTCTGCAAAGGCGTCTGCTGACCCTCCAGTAATAGACGGTAAAAATGATTTAACTTGTGTCTGACTTTTACAGTCATCCACCTTCTGAGACCCTGCTGGTGCTAAGTCAAGGATGTACATCAAATAGAGCGTGCTCCGCTAAGGATAGACGTGGATAAGCGAAGAATTAGTTTGGATAGAACGACTAGGATTCAAGAAGATAAAGCTATCTGATATTTAAAAAAAGATAGAAATGGATTCACTTTGATAGGAAAATAGGTATTCAAAAAGATAGACCTTTGCCCAACGAATCGAAAAGAATAGAGGTGGATAAGTGGATGATTCATTTAGATTTAAACATTGGGATTCAAGAAGATAGGGCTATATTATATTTAAAAAAGATATCAATGGATTCACTTGGATAGGAAAATAGGGATTAACAAACATAGACGAAATTTAAGATAGCCGAACGGATAGAAAAGGATCGAGGTAGGTAAGCTGTGGATTTATTAAATAGAAAGACTGATATTCAAGAAGATATGGCTATCCTATAGTTCAGTAAAGATGAAAATGGATTTACTTGGATAGGAAAAGAGGGACTAAAAAAAATAGATGAAATTTTGTACTGCATAACGGATAGAAAAGGATAAAGGCTGATAAGCGAAAGATTGATGTAGATAGAAGGACTAGGATGTAAGCAGATAAGGCTAACTTATATTACAGAAAAGATAGAAATGGAGTCACTTAAACAGGAAAATAGGTATTAAAAATATAGACGAAATTTAAGATTGTTCAACGGATAGAAAAGGAGAGAGGTGGTTAAGCTATGGATTCATTTAGATAGAAAGACTGAGATTCAAGGAGATAGGGCTATATTATATTTCAAACAGATAGGAATGGATTCACTTGGATAGGAAAATAGAAATTAAAAAAGATAGACGAAATATTAGATTGCCTAACGGATAAAAAAGGATAGAGGTGGATAAACTGTAGATTTATTTAGATTGAAAGACTGGGATTCAACAAGAAAAGGCTATCTTAGATTTTAGAAAAGATATACAAAGATTCAATCAGATAAGAAGATAGGGATTGTAAAAGAAAGACAATATTTTGGATTGCCTAGCGGATAGAAAAAGATAGGCGTGGATAAGTAAAGGATTCATTTGGAAAGAAAGGCTAGCATAGGGATTGGGAGTAAAACGATATGTAGGATAGTAAGAATGGTATTCAAAAGAACAGAGGTGATAGTAGATTGGAAGCAACATAGAAAATGATCGAAGGGATAGACCTACGATCGAGATGGATACATCGGTTCTTTCCATTTTAATCTTAGAGATAGAAAATGATTCAAATGGATAGAGACTCTATCTATTTACTTCCAGCAGGGCTAAACCTAATTTTTTTGCGTCTAATTAGAGAAAAGACGATTTTTAAACAATAATAAATTATTCTTTAAAAATTATAAGTCTAAAACAAATTACGCTCTTAATAGAGAAAATATGATACAAAGAATCTTTAGTTCAAAGTTGGCCTTTAAGACTGCCGAATATTTAATCACATTTTCAATATTTATATTACAGGATATAAAATTTACAGAAAAATGTAGGCATCAGCATTGACAAAATTACAAGTATATAGGTTAATTGGATTTGTCTATACAGTATTTCTCTTGATAACCAAAATATTAGATATATAATAACCAAATGTTAGAATAATTACTGGAAATTAATTGGTTCAAATAACTTTATGTCAGTCTTTTAATTGAATATTTTATTAGAGAGATTTTTGTTTAGAAACAATTTTCCTTGTGTATATTTTTAAATTGGTCCCTTAGCTGAAAAATTAAATTAAGTCACTTGTGCATTGTAGAGTATGTAAAAAGTCAAATTAAGTCGGCGATAGAATATGTCGAATTCACGTTCAATATATTTCCTTACTGAATATTATTTCATTAGGAAAACATTTTTTAAATCAAAAGACAATCATTATTTTGCACGTTTTTCTAATATTGTAATGTTCTAGTTAGTAGAATACATATTATGAAAATCCACTTGAACGATGTTTTATGGTACTCTGTAAAAGGGTCTTTGAATATGGAAAATATAAAAACTAGCATTTAATCTTAGAATTTATTCTTATACCTCCCTAGCGAACCGAGTGAACGGAAAGAATACTCTACAGCGTATCCTTATAGTATCCACACAGTATCCCTTCCGCATCATGTATAAACTCAAAAAAACAGCAAGATGAAATTTTAAATTGGTGAAATTCGGATTCAACCTTAAAATTCCCATTATAAGGTCACGGAATAATTGAAATAATTTTTTTTGCAACGGTAAAAAGTTAAAAAAATATGACACCTATAACGCCTACTGACTGCTACTTACATATGATGCGTTTGAAGTGTAGCAGTCAACAGCTTTTATGCATGTTATATATTTTAAAAACTTTTTAAAGTTGCAAAAGAAAACTATTGCGATTACTCCGTGACATTCTAATGGAAAATTTAACGTAGAATCCGAATTGCGACAAGTTAAATGCCCATCCTGCTGCTTTTTTTAGTTTTTGTTGCATGATACGGAAGGGATACTATGGGGATACTATGAGGATACGCTGTACACTATCCTTTCCGTTCACTCGGTCCGCTAGGACTTTGATAATTTAAAACAATGTATAAAATACTAAAAACCCGTAGAACTAAATCACTTTTGAAAAAATTCCTATTGAAAGTAAATTCTCAATTTTGAGAATATTCGTGTATACTTTTTCAAGAATATTTCTCAGTTGGAAATTCTCGAGAATTTCAGAACTCTATCTACCCTTTCTAGCGTTTCTCTTTATCTCATGCAGCTGAGAAATGACATTCTTTTTTCTTTAGCTCTGCAACTCGTCTCCTTTTCTCCCAGTCTACTGGCTCTTTTTCCACACATTTCCGCTCGGCACCCTTCTTTCTTTTTTTCACTCTCTTCTTCCTTCCATCCACTTTCCATCGAATGGGCAGATGATTTATGAACGTATGCTTGAAGAGCCCGGCGGGCTCACACTTTTGAGCATAGAAATCATTTTAATTGGGACCGCACGCTTGGCGAAAAGTCGAGTTCAACGGGATGAAAGTTCGTCGCCCAATAGGGGAAAGAAAAATATCGTGTGACGCGCGTACGATGGGCGGTTTAATTAAGCTTCCGGAGTCGAGCTTTTAAAAGTTCGCAGTACGACGTGGTGAATTCAGCGACTTCAGGGGGAAATTTCTTCAAGTGATTTTAAAGCTGGCTGTTATTTGATGGAGAGAACCTAAACTGTTTCTTTTTCTTCATTCCAACGTCATGCTTGGAAATTAGACATATATTTCTCAAGAAAAAATTTATTAATTGCTTGTATTCAAATATTTTAATTGCAAGCATCCCAATTTGCAAAATATCTAAATCTAAATTAGTGAACTTTGACAAATCACATTAGAAAAAGACGAGTCACTGAACATTAGAAAATACTAATTCTGAAATATTTTCCAATGTGATCGTGGACAATTACTAAGTGCCTAATAAGAATATGTTAATTTATACAATTACACCCGACTCTCGGTTTAGGAACTCACGGTTTAGGAATTCCTTGCATTGATGGCCCACGCCGTAGAAGCGCCGCATTGCGCGAGTACTGACCCAAGTATATTAAACATTATTATACATTCCAATAGAAAACAATTCAGGTGGCCCTGATTGTTTATATTTTGAGTTTCCTCATTTAGGAAAAAAGCTTTTTGCAGGCAAACCATTACACTGTTCCCAAACCGAGAGGCGGGCGTATTAGAAGATGGGTATATGAAGCTTTAATAAAGGCCACGGCTATCTGCACCGAAATTTTGGCATAAATTCTCTCATTCTATGGTATATGTAGACATTCCCTGTAATAGAAGATTGCAAAATTATCCATTTTTTCCACTTCGAATTTTACTTTATTTTTTGTTTACAATTATTTTTTCAAATAATTTAAATACCATCACGTTTAGATTTTCTAAAGTTTGAATTTGGTTATTTAATTAGAAATGATCAGAATATCCAACTTTCAAACTGATCTTTTTCTAATTATAATTAAAATCAAAACAAGTAAATTGTTTTAGAACTTTCAAGACATTTTTATGATAATTTATTTTTAATGATATTAAAGTTTTTTACGTAGACATAAAAACTGAGGTGTTTATCTCTGGGGGACCGACAGGAGCCTCTACAAAGTACCCTTAAAGACCCAACTGAGTCCCCCTTCGGTTCCTTCTTAAAAAAACTCCAAAAAAACAGCAAGATCAACTTTTAAGTTGTTGAAATTCGGATTCTATGTTTAAATTTCCGTTAGAAACTCGCGAAGTAATTGCGTTACTTTTTCTTGCAGCGTTAAAAACTTTAAAAAATAAAATACCTGTCATTTGCATGGGCGGAAGGCGACTTCAAGTGCGTCTTCTTCTAGTAGCAGTTAATAAGCGTTCCGTCGGTAACTTTAAGAATTTTTTCTGGATGCTAGCGCCATGCAGTGGAAACCTCAGACAACAACGATGCGATGCAAGTGAGGGTAGTCAAGCAGTGTCCTTGAGGTTACGAGAGGAGATGTTTGTTGACGTTTGTACTCTATGCGTGAATTCAACATTGGCTTCTTTTTAACGTTAATTTAATTTTAACGTTGCAAAAAAAAGTATTGCGATTACTTCGTGAGTTTCTAATGGAAATTTTAACGTAGAATTCAAATTTAAACAATTTAAAAGTTTATCTTGCTGTTTTTTTTAGTTTTTTAAAAAGGGACCGAAGGGGGCTCAGTAGGATCTCTAAGGGTACTTTGTAGAGGCTCCTTTCGGTTCCTCGGTGCGCCAGGGATTGGAACCGATTTTTTGTTCCAAAGGAGCTGCAACAAAAATAAACCTCATTTGATGAAAATAAAACCAAAACGATAAATAAGCTTTAAATGATAGGTTAGTTGGTGTTCTAAACGTTACCAATTGTAATTGAGTCTATTTATAAAGAACCTACTTTTCGCTTTGCCCACTTCGATATTTTATTTAATCAATAAAAACATTTTTACCTTAAAGCACACATGTAATGGAACTTTTATGCACATAACTCAATAAAGATAAGCAAACGGCAAAAGATAACCGCAATTAAAATAGATAATAATTACTTCATAAATATAATTTGCAGGTTATGTAGCAAAGTTGTCAACATAAAGGCATATTCCTATGCAAAAAACATTTCGTACTAAGTCATTGGTGCGGTAACCATAACTCGATCCCTAACTTATCAGTCCTACTTTGCAAACCCTTGACTTGTGAATGCGCCTTTATGTTGTTTTAAGAGGGCTCTAAACGAACCCTTTTAGCTCTCTATATGTATCTAGTGGAGCTCAAGTTTTACATGATACCAAATTTTATTTGAGCTGCAACTTCAGTGAACCAACAGTTTTTTCTATGCTCATATAGGGTGAATGTGTCGGTAATCAGACATATTCTACGGTTGGACACAACTTATGGAAGGCCATCTATTAAAAGTATTATCTTTTTCAAATAGTCGAAAATGGGTCAAAAAACAAATTCTAATCACTTTCGTATGTGTTTTGCAGCATTATAGGAATTTGGTTGAGAGAAAATAAATGTTCGTCCAACCGTTGATACGTGTCCGGAGCATCTATGGTCCGAAGAGCAGTATACTTATTCTATCGTCAGTGTCTTTAACTCAATATACAAAAACTGTGATATGGATTACTAAAAATATTGAAAGAATTACATTATCTAACAAAATTCTAAAAGTAAAATTAATTGAAAACTACACAATTTTAACGACTACTTCTACTCTTATAATTTAAATATCAAGAGTAACTTTTTAATTTATATTTCATAACTTTTGCATTCTAATTTGAATTCAGAATAATTTGTAGTGACACGGCGGAGTCATTTATATTATTTCCAGGCAAATGCTTTTAATTATTTTAAACATGGCAGTTTCATTAAAAATGATGTAGATATTTAACAGTGTTTTTACTTTAATTAATAGAAATTTATTTCAAGGAATGCATTTATCGTCTAAGGCTTCTCATTTGATAACAGGAGTTAAGAAACGCTTAGCTCAGTTATATTCGCAGGTGTCACCGTAGTAGATGGTTATCTATTACTCAGTTTAGTGTAAATATTTGAATTTATTTCAGGCCGTACAGAGGCCGCCAATAAGCACCTTTTTAGAAAACGAAATTCATAATTAAAACATTATTTTAAACAATGCAATAAGTAAGAGCGATATAACAATGAATGTGAGCATGGAATATGAAATAACGCATTTTTCGTACGATGAACCTGGAACGATTTTCAAATTCCAATCTCCTGTTTAAATATATGTACTATATTAAAGTATTTGAAATCAGAAAAAAACTTTACCATTAGTTCTGTCTGTGGCATAGAAACAGAACTGTTTAATCTTTCCTTTGAGAGAGTTTTTCTGCTTTGTATTCATAATCGTCATTGCAGAATTCGACATCAATATTTTCGAGGTTTGTTTTGCTACTGTACGAGCAAGATTTCTTATTTAAAGCTGACTGAATTTTTTGTAAAACTGCATACGGCAAAGGGTCTTCTGATATATAGTATTGGTGACATTCTTAAAAGCGCGGCTGTTGAAACAAAACTTTAGCGCCCGTACGATAATCAGATTACTAATGTTAGAAAAGTGTACGATACGGCTAAAACAGACAACAAAGACATTTACCTCAAATTATGTAATGATGACAATGAATACAAAGAAGAAAAGGAGCCTTAAGGTGAAAGATTGAATAATTATATCAAAGTTGAGGATACACTATACGAGGTTTGTCCGGAAAGTATCCGACTCTGTACTCTAACCTAGTAAATTGCTGTGCTTTTGTTAAAAGCAGGTATTTACCATTTTACGGAGACCTCAGTGAATCACCTTAGGGTCATTCACAAAATACATGATGCGTTTAGGGAGGAGGGGAGTTTACCGAACTATCATTCCCCTTGTAAAGACCAATGGAAAAAGTATCACGCAGGGGGGAGGGGGTCAGAAGTTCTTGAAAAATGTATCATGTGTTTTGTGAATGACCCCTTACTAAGTGGCACGGACCTGAAAATTTTAAATACAATAGTGTAAGCATTTAAGCAAATGTTTTGCGACGTACGCGTCGCATTTCAGGATGACGTAACACACCGAACAAAGAATGTTGATATTTTTTCCAAAAATCCAACCATTCATGTCCGTAAAATATTTTTGTGATTCTAAAAGTGTATGATAATTAGTCTATAATGATACTTAAATTCAATAACTGTTAAACCGATTTAAAAGCAGTCGTGCTTTAGTAGAAAGTGACCTTCGCTATAGCAGGCCCGTAATTCACGTAATACCTCAATATTTGGAACAAATACGAGTGTTATTTAATGAAAATCGTCGCTTATCAGTTAGAGGACTTTGGACTTCTAAAAGTATTATTACACCATTAAGCCGTTTCCCTTTCAAGGTAGGCGTGACTCACTCGGTAGGGAGGGGAGTAGTGTGAGGAAGGGGTTATAAAATTTTTAGATTGATCTGGAAT
>JAAAKG020134824.1:0-13725 GCA_010014905.2 Druon quercuslanigerum
GTTTTTTTGAGTTCTTATAGCATGCTACGGAAGGGCTACTATGTGGCTACTATATGGCTACGCTATTGAGTAGCCGTACCGTTCACTCGGTTCGCCAGGGGCAGGCTGAGAGACGGTGACGACTTACGCCTCGGAAGGGTCGCACTGCGCGCTTACTCAGTCAATGATATGGCGCAATATTATTCATCCCACATGGAAACGGTTCAGGTGGCCCTGGCTGTTTACATTTGGATGTTGGATCCCCCACCCCTATTTGTGATCAAGGCTATTTGCGGGCAACCCCCGGCACTGGATAGAATCCGAGAGTTTGGTGTAATTTCATTCAATACCATGGAAAAGGCAGATATTATTCTGCGCTTTAAAACAAGTGTTAAAACTTTTGGTAATGTATTTTACTTGTAATAAATGTTCAAACCTTACGAAGAAGACCAATTTTGACAGGTCACTTCAAACATACTTCTCCTCTCCTATTCCGACGATAACTCCACAATTGCGTTACAGGTAATTTAAGTCATCCCTAATCACACTGTTTCTGTACTTATTTTAAAATAAGTCTAATTCATTTAGAAAAGTCTACATCTATTCTTACACCTTGAAAGTTTTTAAAGTTTTATTAGACGAGCTGGAACAGAGATTGGTTTTCCATCAATTCCAGACCGCTGTCAGTTTTCGATCATCTATATCC
Organism: Druon quercuslanigerum; assembly: GCA_010014905.2. Taxonomy (NCBI): domain Eukaryota; kingdom Metazoa; phylum Arthropoda; class Insecta; order Hymenoptera; family Cynipidae; genus Druon; species Druon quercuslanigerum. Next base: position 686 of record JAAAKG020134824.1, read on the forward strand.
AGTGGACACCAAATTTAGCGACGTATTCACTACATCGTTACATCTTTACGATAACTTTACGACATCCTATGTCCACGTCTTAACAATATCGTAAAGACATAACTTTAGACACTTCGTTTTCAAAATGATATAATGTCGCCATGTTTTACACGGCCGTATTTTTTCTAAAATTATCTCCGGCTTAGTGAAAAATAATTTTCTACACTGAAAATAAACAAATCGAATAAAAAAATATATACGACATAATTATCCAATAAATAGATTTTGTGCTAGACGCTGCCACCCCCCCCCCCCTTCTAATACTCTTACGACCTGTCTGGGAGCCCGAAACATCTGTGTACAAAATTTGGTGACGATTGGTCGCCACCACTAAACAAGATTTATAAGTGTATTGTCATCTAAAACCGAGTTAGCTTTCATGTCCCCTCTATAGTCGTATATCAGTCGCATACATTTCAATGGACACATTGAACGTGAACGCGTATCAAACTTTTGCGCCCTTTACGAGGACTTCTGATTCCGGACTAATCGCGATGCGCAGTGAATAGTCTGTGTGAGTTTGTGTCTCAACTCTACCTACAGGATCTCTCGCTACGTTCGCTCTTCTCTGCTAATCACAGTCGCGAAAAGTTAACGCGTTTCTAAATGAAAAGTACACTACGACCACTTAAATCGGGTCTTTTTTACTTCAGTATCGGCGTGCACAAAGTCACACTTCCCTGATAGCACGGAACGTTCCAGGAACTGTCCCTGAGCGTGTAAAATATTCGCCGCTCGTAAACCGTTAGAGATAAGTAAAAATAGATGCCATTTTTGAGGTTTAAGTACCGTATATACTGCATTGTAATATGATATCCATATCATAAACTGATATCAATTTTGACCTTTTACTTACGATAACTCATTCTTTAAACGTTCCAGAGGAACGTTCCCAAGTGGCGGACATTTTCGATGAGAAGGACACGAAATATTAGCAATAATTTTTTTTTGCAGCTTTAAAATTTTTTTTAAATACAATACCTGTCATTGAAATAGGCTGAAGGCGACTTCAAGCGCATCTTTTTTCGGTAGCAGCATATATACTACTTAAGGGACTATGGATGCGCTTTAAGTCGCCTTCAGCAGAAGTTATGACTTTTTATTTTTCATTTTAACGCTGCAAAAAAACGATTGCAATTACACAGTGACATACTAATGCCAAATTTAACGCAGAATCCAAATTCCAACAAGTTAAATGCCCATGTCGCTGTTTTTTGAGTTTTTTTGCATCGTACGGAAGGGATACTATAAGGGTACGCTTAGCGTATCCTTTCCGTTTATTTGGTCGGCCAGGGCATTTCCAATGAATTCATGAAAATTCATGGATTGAGCCCCCTTTCTTTGCGAGTTAACCTAAAAATATGGAATTTGATAGATTTGTGTGCCCCACTCTTCTAGAAAAGAATGATTGGATCCGATTGCGAGCGATTGATCGGGTCTGACCTATTCAGAACGATTGAGGTCAGCTATCGTTCTCAATCGGGACGCTAGATGATTTTCAGGTCGGCCACGGCTATGTTGGTGGTAGCACTTTGACCGCGCGGAAATGTTTTGAAAACGGTTATTTACTTTTTGTTTTTAAGTTACATCTCGATATAAGATACGACTTTTTAAAGATTTCAAATAATTCCATCGTGATCAAGGAACTATCAGATTTGCCAATAATTTTAATGCTGATTTTTCTGGGTTATATTATAATCAACTATTTATTTAAATATTGCAATATACTTATAATGTAGAAAGCGTTCAAAATTCACTTCGTCATTAAACGTAGTTAGCTTATCGTGTAATACATAGAGTAAATTACAGTGTAACTAATAATCATTCTGGTTAAAGAATACTGTTTTTTAATTTGTTGTTTTCGGACAAAACGTGTTATATGCTTTCAAAGCAGACTAAAGTGAAAAAAGATTTTCTACCCAAAAAGATGAATTTGCAACAAAAATATACGAAATTTTTACAACACAATTAATTCCTTACTAAACAGTTGCATTAACGACCAAATATATGGACCTTCTAGTACGAGATACGAGTTATTCATTCAAATTTCAATTTCAAATTTCAATCAAGAACGATCAATTGTCCAGCAACAAGGATAACTTTTCTACCATAAAAGATGAATTTTCAATCCAAAAGGATAAGTTTGAACAGGATTTTTGAAATTTCGACCAAAAATGATGACTTTAATAAAATAGGTCAATTTTCCAAAAATCATTAGATTTTGCAAAATAATTAAATTTCTAATCAAACAGTTGCATTTTTAGCACAAAAAAATGCAATTTCAATAAAAGGGGCGAATTTCCAAACAAGAAATTTAAATTTTATCAAATATTTTAATTTTGAAGACAAAAGGACAAATTTTGTAGAAGACAGTTAACAAAAAGGTTAATTTTAAACCAAGATAATTGAATTTTCAACCAAAAAGTTGAACCCTCACACAAACTAGAATATATTTCTACCAAGAAAGACAAGTTTCTAACAAAGCATATACATTTTTTACCAAGCAGTTGAATTTTTAACAAACTAGATTAATTTCTTATCCAAGAAGATAACTTTTTAACAAAATACCATTAAAACAACTAGTTGAGTTTTCCTAATGGAAAAAAATCTTGAAAAAAATGAACTGTCCACAAAGTTGTTAAATTTTTAACAAAAAGATAAATTTTAAACAGAATTATTTAATTTTAAAGCCAAAAAGACGAATTGTATACAAAAAAGTTCAATTTTCGATCAAGAAATATTCTAAAGTCAAAAAGATACATTTTCTACAAAATAACACAATTTTTAACATAAAAGTGCATTTAAAATAAAATAATTGAATTTAGAACTATAATTATGAATAATCAATAAAAAAAACTTTCCACAAAATAGTTCATCTTTAACTTAAATAATGAACTTTTCAACCAAATAAATTAATTCGCAACGAAGCATATAACAGTTCACATTTCAACCTTCCGATTGCATTTTTAACCAAAAAGGATAAGTTTATAGCCTAAAAGATTACATTTTTGTGGAGAACGGTGAATTTTTAACAAATTAGTTGAATTTTTTATAAAAAGATGTTTTTTTAACAATATAGTTGCATTTTGAACAAAAAAGAACATGTTTTTCAAGGCATCGACAATTCTCAAAGAAGCTTTTAATTGCAATCCCGTTACACTAGCTGCCGACCGCGCTGACAATACTATTCTTTAATTATAAGCAATAAATAATAGTAAACGCCGCACACCCCGCATACGTTTTCAGTATATTTCGAGGTTAGGCTTCCGATTAAAGGGACTAAAGGTAATTTTTTTTTAAGTTAGGCCATTGCAAAGTACAACTTTCGTTCAAATTCGCAAGCGTGCTTACCCTATTGCGAACGATTAAAACGCTTGTCTCGATTGAAAATGATTAAGAACGATATACAATTTCTGTCCCGATTAACATCAATCGGGAACGATTCAACCTTCAAGCAATCCCAATGGGGTCCAATCATTTTTTTCTAGAAGGGCCGTCAAAATTTATTCTAACTTTCGTTAACTTCGGAATATAGATTCCCCTTCACTATTATTCAAATACCATGGAGTGAGCCCCCTTTTTTGTGAGCTAACCTAAAAGTTGGAATTTTTTTATATTTATTGAATTTTTATAAGAACTTTGAACGTCGAGAATTGTTTACTTGCAAAAATGTGCCTATTTAATTTTAAAAAGTCTAAATTTAAGTATCCTGGCTGACTCTTTTGGGAACTGGATACTCTAGAATAGGGGCCACATTTTTAATCGGTCACCTCTGTGCGGTGCTTTAAATCTTCTATTCCACATTGTCAAAATTCTGAGTTCAACTGAGTGGAAAATGCAGAATCAAATTTGAAAGAATTAATTGTTTCGAATGAGAAGTATGTAGTAATAAATTTGAATAGGACAACGCTGATTAATTAAAAATTTAAAAAGATTCGAATTAAACAATATTGTAATATATTATAACTGATGCTACAATTTATTTCTAAATTCGTAATTATTTAGTTGTAATTCTCTTTTTACAATAGTTTCAATAGATTATCCTGTACTTTTTCAGTGCACATGCTAATGGCTGCAGGGATTTTGCGTGTTAGAAAAAACTCCGCAATTCGCTCATATCCATTTGCATCACAAACATCCAAATGTTTAAAATTTCAATGACCGCATTTTTATTAAAGATAATTTCTAAAAGGTAAAACGTAAGTGATAGTTTTTGTGAAATTCAATCTTCAACATTCAGATGTGATGTCATGCAAATATGTGAAAAAAATGTTCAACGAAATAAATTAAAATGCCTGAAAATAAATAGTCTGCATAAGTAAAACACGTATGCCAGGATGTTCCTAAAAGTTGCGCATTGAACTATTTTTTAATAAATATTTTAAACTGTTTAAATTAAATTCGTTTTATTTAAAGTATTAATTTTCTATCAGAACTATCGTTCCTCCATCGGGTAATGCTGATTCATAATCGCTACTGAAGGGGTTCGAGAAGAAAATTACGTGGCCGATTAAAAAAAGCTGATTTCTCATTCAAAACTCACTCTAACCTATGGGCGGCTATCTGAAATTCCAGTGACAGATACATAATTCAGAAGACCTCAAAACCCATTCAAATGAAAGTGAATGGATTTTTGTTTCCTGGGTACCAGACGTTGAAAAGTTTCGGGGGCATTAGTTAAGCCAAAGGGCATTTCTTTGAAATGGAATAAACCACGGCCTGGGACAGAAAATTCAGTTTTATCCAGACTATTCTTTTCTAATGGGATATTTGAGAATCCTTTTTGAATATCTGAAGTAGAAATATATTATGCATATCGTAATTTGTCTAAACTAGCATCCATTTTAGGTAAGGGGTAAGCGTCGCACCTAGTTTTTTATTTAATTTCCGGAAGTCTAAGCATAATCGATAAGATCCATCGGGTTTTCTGACCATTACAACTGGATTTGCCCAAGGACTGTTCGATGGTTCTAAACTATCGTCTGCTAACATTTGATGTAACTCAGCAACTAGGGCTTCATGGACTTTAGGGGAAGCAGTATAATGTCTTTGCTTCATAGGAGAATGACCAACAATATCTATTACATGTTCAGTAAGAGTAGCTAATCCAGGTTTCTATTACTTTCAGATATATTTTTACGAAGAAATTCTTTAAGAATTATTACTTCATTTTTTCTTAGTTCATTTAATCCACAGCACATATCAGGCCTCCAAACAATGATTTTGAATGTATATTCCTTAAAAGGATTTTCTTTAAAAATCCAAGTTCTATCTTCAGACTCAACTTTTCTGTTTAAGATTTTTAGAAAATCTAAAACTATTGCGATTGGAACGGGTAATGATGGTAACGCTCTCATTTTTATGTTAATATATTTATTTTCAAGTATGCCAGGACTAAATCTAAGCAATCAGATCCAATAAATGACCTTGGCACTCCATTATCAACTAGGGCTTTAGCAGGATGACCAAGAATATTTAAAGTGACGTACGTAAGGGGTTCAGGTGCAGATCTTTCTGAGAATTAAAATTATTTTCTGGCGAATTTGTGGAATTCACAAGGATAGCAGTATCTAAAAATGATTTTTATTTACCAATAGGGTCTTCATCATGACTAAGAAATGGGTTAAGATTCTTTTTGAAATTTATATTTAAATCAGGGACATTAACATTAAAGGGACTAAAATTAGGGACGGAATCTGATAAACAATGTTGTGAATCTAATTTTAAATCATTATCAGGACAATACAGGTTATTTAATTCAGAGTTTATTTTATTATGAATTATAAATAACTTAGATGATTCCATTGTATTTTCATTATTTATTTTATTATCAAGGTTGGGGCCTAGAGAAAACTCAGAAGACATTTCTGACCCTTTGAATAACTCCTTAATTAGTTTTCCTTACATTTGGGACAAGTTACTTCGGTGAATCCTTTTCTATCACGTTTCTGGCAACACTTGATTCTATCTTCTGAACAATCTTCAATTCTTTGACCTTTATTATCACAATTCCAGCAGATGATTTCGTCTGATAATCTATTTGGGACTTTAGTTTGAGAGTCGTAATTTGACAAAAAGGGATTTTTAGATTGACTATTTAAATTATTTTATTATTTTCCGTACTGGGTCGAATATTCTGGGCTTTAAAATTTTGTTCATTAGCTAATAAAAGTTTTCAATAAAATCTTCAGCGGAAATATTTTCATAATTTTGTTCTTCCAAAAAAGCTATAAATTCACGATTTCCATCCTTATTTTTAGGTTTATTATCCTTACAAGCTGAATTTGGCAATAAAGATCTTTCAGGGAGGGGGTCTAAATGTTCTTGCAACTCGAACACTTTTCTCGGCTGCTACACATAATTGTTCCAAATGGCTAAAATTGATTACATTTTGTCTCGTGATTAATAACTGAATTCGGAGTAATAAATTGCTATGAGCTAAGCTCACTTCTTCTTTTTCTGATATACTAGGAACACCTCTTATCTAAGAGAGCCATCATATATATTAAGTAATCAGCAACATGCTCATTTTCTCCTTAAGTCCTTCTATAAATTTCTTGTTTGAGTTCAAATTGAAAATCACCATCAATAAATCTGATTCTAAAAGCTGAGGAAAATTCCGTGAAATTTCTCCACATGTCTCGCATTCTACGAATCAATGTAAATCTATACCAGACAGAAATAACGGGATAATTTGTAATAAAGCAGAATTGGGAACAGGAACTATATTTTTATCTTCAATAATTTTCATTAAGACAGCTTCAGGATCTTCAGAGCGATTACCAGAATATTTTTAATTCCATTTTCTCATGATATCTAAAGCTGACGCTGTACCAGAGGGATCATTTTTATATGAATTCGGATTGGGGTATTGATATTGTTTTTTCTGGACGCGATACTCTTTATGGGTCAAAATTTATATGTGGTCTATATTCTTGTGATCGGGGAATGTTAGTATATCTGTTCTAGAACAAAAAAGGAACATTCATACATAACATTGTTACAGCTGCGTTCTAGAACAATTACGGAACATAAAGGTCACACTGTTCTGCAACGGTGTTACTATGAGGTACCGTAAAAGTTCTAGAATTATGTTCTGTTACAAAACAGAACAGTCTTATAGAACTGTTATGCTACAAGAATGTAAAAACGTGTTCCAAGAACAGAACATGAAGGTCAAACTGTTCTGTAACGCTTTTACTACGAGGATCTGTAACAGTTGTAGACTTCTGTTCTGTAACCAATACAGAACAGTTTTAAAGATCTGTTATATTACAAGAATGTCACACGTCTTCCAAGAAAAGAACACGAAGGTCACACTGTTTTGTAACGCTGTTACTATGAGGATCTGTAATAGTTCTTGAATTCTGTTCAGTAACCAATATAGAACAGTGTGATATAGAACTGTTATGTTAAGAGAATGTCAATCGTGTTGCAAGAAAGGAACATAAAGAGAACTTTTTTCTGTAACGTTATTAATGATATATCATGTAGAGTGATGGAACTGCTGTAACTAGAATGTAATATGTATTACAGAAAACTTGTCTATAATTGTGTCATACTCATAATAACAGTAATAAAATAAATCAGAATAATTTCGAAACAAAGGAGAAAATATATAAGAAAACTTTAAATACAGACGAAAAGGAAAAACTTTGTTATGCTTATATTTGTAAATATTAGTATATAGGAAATATGATGAATTTCAATTTAAATAGTGTGTATAGTTTGATACGAAACGTATTGTAGGAAATACTTGTAACCGTTTATATGAATTTGTTATAAACTATGAAAAAGGAATTTAATAAATGTGTCGCATTAGTTTTACATGTCGAACGTTTGAATGAAATTCGAAAAAACTTTGCTGCTAAAAACTTACATTGTTAACAACAGTTTTCCTCATAGTCATACATTTTTTCAAATTTTTCCGATTGCCCCTGGTGTAATAAATAATGCTCTAAACTTGACTGTTTTTGAATGTACCCGAAAATCCTTACTTTTTTTTTTACATTTTTCAGTCTGCAAAGCACAACAAATTTTTCACATGAACGTCTTCAAGCTCATTTACGTAGAACACTTTTAGTTTCCATATGACTATTTTTTTATTGCGTTAGCATTTTTTTTAGCTGAGTTTGTTACGCTTCAAAGGCAGATGCCTATCATTTCTTTGCCGATAGTAAGTATCAAAATTCAGAGAGCAAATAAATAGACGACATCTTTACGATATCATTACGACGTGGGCAAGACTCATATGTCCGTGCTGTTAAGAAATATTTGCGAAAATAAAATATATTAGAGATATTTAAAGATAACTTCACGATACGGACATACGTCGTCATCGCGGCATCCTAAAGATGTAAGGACGTTCTCCAATTTTTCGCCTCATGGGACGTTGTCTAAAAATATTTAAATTTATAATTTGACGTATCCGAAAGAAATTTTTGGGCAGTTTTTGATATTTTAAAATTATTTCAACATATTACAAATTCCCAAATTATTTTCAAGTTCAAGAAAAATTTGTAAAATATCGAAAAATACCCTAAATTTCGATCGGATTCCTGGCTTTCTAGATCTATCTAGTCCAATTATCATCTAAACATTGTCGACTGGACTAGCTATTAACTTTTTTTTTAAAAAGCACGTATAAATAAAGTGCAAAAAGTTATCTCGGAATCACAATACTTAGTTATAATTTTAACGCACGATGTAGCTTTTTCAGTCTTTTTAAGGACAAGAATGCTTTGCATTCCACAGGGATCCGAACCAAATTATGGGGTTTTTTTCTTTGAATTATTTCTACACATTCTAAATGGTTTGAATAAAAATTACGCTGAATAAAAAGTAATATAGGAAAATAAAACTTGAAAAAATTTTAAAGAGCCGAGAAATAATGAAGCTTTGACGAAACACAATTTTGACAGTTTTCCTCCAATATTTTTCTCTAATTTGCCACGCTTAGATTAGTTTTAAACCAAGTTATTTAGAAGTTCTAGAAATATGTGTAAAATATCGAGAAATACCCTTAATTTCTTTCGGATTCCTGGCTTTCTAGATCTATATAGTCCAACTATTATCATCCAAACATTTTCGACTGATTAGCTGTTAAGTCTTTTTTTTTTAAAAGCACGTATAAATTAAGTGCGAAAAGTTGTCTTGCAATCGCAATACTTAAAGTTATAATTTGAACGTGTGGCCTGGGTTTATCAGTCTTTATAAGGACAGAATGTTGTGTTTTCCACACGAATTCGAACGAAATCATGGATAATTTTTCTATATTTTTGAATTATTTCCACACATTCAAAATAATTTGGCTAAAGTCTACGCTGAAAAAAAGTAATAAAGAAAAATTAAAATTAAATAAGAAACTAAAGTACCGAGAAATAATGAAGTTTTTACGAAACACAATTTCGACATTTTGCCTCCAATATTTTTCTATAATTTGCTACCGATTTCCTCAATGAATAACATAAATGACAATTTATGTTAACAAAACCTTAAAACGTCCTAAAAATGTTCATATTCTTTGAAATCTTTAACAGCGTTTTCCGTGAAGACAGTTACTTGAACCTCGAATTGTACAAAAATTTGTTATCTTCTTTGAAGTCTATATATTTTTTATTGTAAACAACTATTTCCGGTATAAATGACTAAAATAAACCTAAAGTTGTGAACAAGTCGTGAATCTTCTTCAAAATATAATTTACAAAAAAATTAAAAATAGCAATTTTTTACGAAAAACACTGACTTAATCCAAACCTTCATGGAAACTTAACTAAATTACGATACCGTACATTATTTACTATTATGTATTAAGTTAAACAAATAATTATTTAATCCTAGTTTTAGTAAATAATCATAATTCATGGGTAAAGATTTGACACAAAGGATTTTAATTATTATTTGAAGATTTGAATCTTGCCGCCCTGGGCCGTGGTTTTTCCTTTCTCGCAATTTAAATGAAGGGTCCAGTGTTTAAGGGAGGAACCGAGGGCGAGGCTCTTGCATTGCACTACGGTGGAGCTGACTCCTGCGAATATCCCTAAAGTGGATACCCATCGGGATATCAAAATTTCCATCTCGCAGGATATTTTGTAATATCCATATTCTCTAATAGCTCCGTAGCAAATATGTAACAGTGCTACAAAGTCAATTTGATCTGTAACAATTCTAGAACTAATCGTGTTCTGTAATAGCTCCGTAACAAATATCTAATAGTGTTACGATGTAAATTTGTTCTGTGATCGTTCTGTAACAATTCTGGAACAGAGTTATTAAGTAAAACATATTTATAGAACAGTCCAGGCACAGTGTTACAGAGTACCATTGTTCTGTGAAAGTGCCGTAACACATACATATGTAACAGTGCCACCATATTTTTTGAATTATAACACTGTTCCAGAATTGTTACAGTACGATTACAGAACAAATTTACATCTTCACACTATTACGTATTTGTTACGAGCTATTACAGAACATGGTTCTCCTTAGGGATCATTCACAAACTACGTAACGCGTTTTTCTTTTGTTTAAATGAAGACGAGAATATTATTTCCGTGAAATGAAAAAGGATACAACAATATAAACAAAATATAAACACACCACGTAGTTTGTGAACGATCCCTTACTTAATTGGCAAATCCAAGTATTAGGATCTACATTAGATGCGGTCAATTTAATTAATAGTTCAAATATTTAATTATTGAAATTCTATCTCAATATGGGAGAATGACAAATTCGGGGACTATATGGCCCAAACAAGAACTAAGCTACTTTTCTAATTTTATATTAAGTTTGTTCATTAAATTCAATATGACATAAATATTAGGGTATTTAATATATTGGGAATATTTCATATATTGGAAATAATATATCAGGTATACAAGACTAAATGTTATTTCAGTTTATATTGGGTATTGGATAACAATAAAAAATTATAGTTACTATTTTAGTCACTGAGCGTCAAGAATGTCAAAAAGATAAAAATCAGTAATATTTATTAAAAGGGAATTAAATTAAAATTGTTTTAACTTAATTAAATTTTAATTAAATTTAATTATTAAAATCAGAATTATTCTAACCTCCAAAAACAACTTTCTAACCTAAGGACAGGAAAAGAAAATTAAACTGAATTTATAAAGGGATTTTCAAACTTTTAATCAAAACTAAATTTCCGATTTTAGTCATCCCCACGTTCAGGAGCCAATTTTTAACCGACCCAATTTATAATAAAACAAATTAATCCGTTATACTTCGGCACTAATATTAATAAAAAAGTTAAAGTTATACTTATCTTAATCACCAATAGGACAAATAATAAAATGCGGGTGCCAAATCCTTAATGGATCACTGATATAGATTTTAAATGAATATGAATAAATTAATTCAAATTTATTTTTAGTTAAAGATAAAATTAGTAAACCCGAAACAAAGGTTTGGCTAACTCAGCTTCGTCTCTGGAAAATGGCAGAGGGGCTGGTTCTTGATCGGAAATATTTAAACTAATCAAATCTAAAATGATTCATTAATTAATAACCCAGGTACAAATTATGAATGGTTATTTTATTTTAACAAAAAAGCTTAAGTTACACAGTCATTATTGAGAAATAATCGAAGGGGAGAAAACAATTGATTAGGTTGACGACAAGATTAGGGACAAAATGGCGGGACTACATGAGGTGTAGTGTTATATGTTGATATGTGCGGTGTGTTTGTTGATGTTTGCGGTTTCGATTTGTGTGTTGCGTGCAGTGTGGTGTTTTTTTGCAGTCCTGTATGCTGTAAGTTCCTTCTGTATGCTGCTGGAGTGATTGTTTTTGATTGCGGTTCGTTCGGTTGAGCAGCCCCTCTTTGAACCGTTAGTAGCCAACCAGTTTTTAGGCTTATATAGCGATTTATCTTCTTTAATTCTTGGCAGACCGTACTCCTGTCATAGCCCAGCTCATGTATCATCCACCTTTCAAACTCACCTAAAAAAGAATATTAGTCAATGAAAAATGTTATTTATTCAGTTCAGAAATCAGTATTTACATCGTTAAAACCGCATTATTAAACACTGTAGAATATATATACGATGCACTTTAACCCTTCGACCATTTTACAACTTTTGATAATGACATAAGATTGTAATAACATTGACGGATGTTAGGAATTTTATCGCGTACTGCGACAATTTTTTTCATAAGAAAATTGTTAAAACTTTTGTGTAATGTTTCAAAAAAACTTGTTTGCAAAAATGTTGAAAAAAATGCTTGAAAAAAATGTTTGAAAAACCTTTAAAAATAAAAATTGTTTAATCAAAACGTCAAAACAAAAATTGGTTGAAAAAGAATTGTATTCCCGTTAATAGTTATTTTATTTTACATCTATAAGATATCATATAATAGTAAAAGAATCAATGAGAAAAAAGAATTGAAAATGTTTTTTCGACTTTTTTGAGCAGTGGCTTATGAGTATGGTTGTTTCATTGACTTCCAATTCTGTAGGTTCGAAATTCCGTAGCGCTAGCAATTTTATTTTTAATATAATGTTTGAAAATGAAATATTTGTATTCATTCTAAGCAGGACCGTTAAAATTTGTAGACCAAATACTCGCAGTTAATTATCATTAATTTTTTTAATACCTTTTTTACTATATCTTTAGAGTATAGCAATAGCGGGGTTTAAAATTAAACAAAAAGTTTAAAATTAACACTTTTTTAATTATAAATATTATTCGGACGATATGCAGTCATATGATGATGAATAGATGATATTTGTACGCCAGTAGTTTGCCAGTTCAAAACTAGTACTGGTGTGCAGTAGGGCGTCGATACCGCAAGCCAGTACTGCGAAGCGTTACGAACCAGTACTAGCCCAGTACTGGGACTCCGGCAATCGGTACTGGTATAGTTGTAAACAGTGACGGATTAACCATGAGGCCAACACTTGTGTGTCTTCAAAATCTGGAGATTATTCAAAATTTAAGATGAAAAGCCTTAAAATTGCCATTTGTTCATTCAACA
>JAAAKG020134825.1:0-13724 GCA_010014905.2 Druon quercuslanigerum
AATTGAAATAAATAAAAAATAAATATAAATAAAATAATTTTTAATAAATAGGTTCAACCTCAAAAGAAGTATTTTAAATTCTCAATTAAAAAAACGCATATTTTCAAAAAACGCAAAAGAAAGAATTTTGAAGAAATTAGTAATGTTTCAACCATGAGAATTAATGTTTAACGAAAAATGTAAAAAATCAAAAATTGTTTAAAATTTTAAATAAAAAAAAGTTTATTTAAAAAATAGATTATTTTTCTGTCAAATCGTAGAATATTAGAAAAAACAGTTCAATTTCAAATAAACAAAAATTCTTAAGAAAGTAATTCAACTCTAAAACAATTAGTTGAATTTTCCACAAAAAATTATAAATTTTCAAACAAAAAGAATAACATGTACTAATTAACAATAATAATAATTTTGGTTTAATTTAAATATTAAAAAAAATATTAATAAAAATTAAAATAATTTAATTTAGTTTAATTTTTGACCAAAGAGCTACATTGTGAACTAAAATGATGAATCTTGAAAAAAAAATTTTTTTTAAAACTAATTCAACTCTGAAAAAAGTGGTTCAATTTTTTATTGAGAATCGTACCTTTAAAAAAGTATTAATTTTGAACGAAAAATTTTATTGTTGATATGTTTTCCAAATAAAAAATTTACTTTTTTAATCCTTATTTTCTATTTTTTGTTCTTTCAGGCAATCTGCCTCTTTTTGGAAATGTAAAGAAAATATGTTTGATTCAGACACTTAAAAAGATTTTTTAAATATCGAGTTATCCAGCACCCGATTAGGGCCCTAAAAGACTGGCTAGATTATAAAGAAAAAAATTCGTTTTTCGAAAATATTAATTTTTTCTTTCTGGTACATTTAAACACTCTACCCCTTTTTCGAAATGTAAAAAAATATTTAGGCGAGACACTTAGAATTTTTTTGATATTTTGAGTTAGCCAGCTCCCGATTAGGGCCCCAAAAGACTGACTAGACTATAAGTAAAAAAATTTCATGGGTAATTTTGAAAAAGGACAAAAACACTAATTGAAGAAGACTAATTAAAGAGCACCAATTAAAGAGCACTAATTAAAAAGTACTATTACGAGCTTGGAAATAAAATTGATGAAGTTATGTAAAAAGTAGGTGAACTGTAAAACCTGCTGCAAAACAGTAAACAATTTGCTGAATCCATCCCATTAAACAAAATTGGGTCAATTAGAGGGAGCACTTTTGCTTTGAATAACCTTTGGGCTATAAGAGCCCTTGTGGAAAGAACGCTTTATTCGAAATGAGGTCATAAAGAGGACTTAGGAGGGTGCGCATCTAACAAAATAGCAGAGAAACTATATCCAAATTTTTTTTCTTCCACCCTTCATTTTCTTCAAGACTCGGAAATTTTAATTAAAAGTTTTTTTAGACTTCTCAAAATTCATTCGTGATACTGATGAAACAATAATTCACCTAAATTTTAGTTTCAAAAGTGCAGAACTTATGAAAGATTTTTTACTCATGAAAGAAGGGAACATTTGTAACCAAGCTGTTTTTAATTTAAGCCAAAAAGACGAATTTCTCGCAAATGAGTTGAATTTTTAACAAAACAATTCAATTTTGAAACAAATAATAAATATCGCAAGAAGAAAAGATAAGCAGAAAATAGTTGGACTTTCTTATTGGGTTCTATCAATGAAGTTCGAAGTTAAAGAGGAACAATGAGAAAAAGGAGGAAAGTCTGTGAAGTCTGCGATAAATAAGTAAAAATTTAAATAATGTATTAGACTGTAGAATAGTATTTTAAATGTTAACTTTTTTAAAATTTGATGAAATATTTTTAAATCCCACGCAAACTTGCAATCTTACAACCACTTTTTAAGAAAAGGATAATTTATTTAGGAAAACGAAAGCAACTAAAATTTTGATAAACTCTCTCGGACCTTTAGTGACATAACAATTAATAAAAAAAATTCTTCCTGGCATAAGCAACTGATGTCCTGGTTCACATCAATCCAATCCTGCATGTTCAGGAAGAAAGAATTTGATTCAATCAATTTGATCCTGGTTTACATTGAGAAAAAACAATGCTTTCTTTCTCAGAAGGAACACGCACTGTTTTCCTAATCTGGGGAAGGACAATTAATAAGAAAATTCTTTTTAATGAGAGAATCCCTGATGTCCTGGTTCAGGTTGATCCATTCCTCGATGTCGAGGAACAAAGGATTAGATTAGATAAACCAGGAACTCACAGCTAGTAATGCTAGGAAGGGTTTTCAAATTATTCGTCGTTCCCTTCAGGAAGAGAAGAAAAGCGTTGATGTTGAGGAAAAAATGATTGGATTAGATCAGTTTGTACCAGGACTCAAGCCAGGAATGGTTATCATAATAATTGTCCTAACCCGGATAATGAGAACAAGCCAACACCTTCATCCTCAACATCAATACACTGCTCTTATCTTTAGGGAAGTGGCAATTATTAAGAGACCCCTTCCTAGCATGAGTTTAAGAACAAGAATTGGATCAATATAAACCAGGAAATCAGGGACATTTACGCTAGGAAGGATTTGCTTAATAATTGTGATTGTGATGATAAGGAAAACATTGTCTTGATGTTGAGGAAGAACTCAAGCTAGGAAGCGTTTTGACAATAATTGATACCGCCTAATGATGAGAAATGTGTGTTGATTTCAATAAAGAAATGATTGGATTGGTTCTATGAAATTTTAGTTTAAATTTATTTAATCTAATACATTGTTCCTTAAAATCAACAAGCTACTCTTATCGTCGGGGAGATGATAATTAATAAGAGACCCCTTCCTAGCATGAATATCCTTTAGGTCCTGGTTTAAATTGATCTAATCCTCATAATCCCCATCGGGGGAATGATAATTAATTAAATAATCTTTCCTACCGCCAGCATTCCTGATGCCCTGGTTTACATTCATCCCCTCCTTCATATTAAGGCAGAAAGGATTAGATTGAGCAAGCCATAAAATCACGGACACAAAGTCTATCAAGAGTCTTCTTATTATTGGTAATCCCTTTGACGAGGAGAAAAGTGTGCTGATGTTCTGAAAAAAATTATTTGATTAGATCAGTTGGAACCAGGACATCAGGAATACTTAAGTTAGGAAGTGTTTTGATAAAATTGTCATTCCACTGATGGGTTAACCAGTGTGTTGATATTCAGGAAAAAATGATTGGATTCGGTCAATCAGGCGAATGAACAATGCAAAGTGGGAAATTTGGGATACTCAAGCTAGGAAGGATTTTCTTGTTAACTATTATTCCCCTGATAAAGTTTATAACCATTGTCATTTCCCTGCCGATAAGGCATGTGTGTTGATTTTGTGAAAGAAAGGATTGAATTGGTTCTTTGTCATGATGGTTTAAATATATGCAATCTAATACTTTTTTCATCAGCATCAATACTCTGTTCTTATTATTGAGGCAATGACAATTATCAAGAAGCCTGTTCCTATCGTGAGCATCCTTGATGATTTGGGTTACATTGATCCAACCAAATTTTTTCTTCCTTAACAACAGCACACTGGTCTCCTCATCAGGCGAATGTTAATTATCAAGAAAATCCTTCCTAGCGTGAGTATCACTGCCTTATTTAGATTGATCCAATCCAATCCTTTTTCCTTTAACATGAAGCATTGGATCAATCAGGAATACTTACGCTGGGAATGGTTTTTTTAATAATAGCCATTACCCGAAGACGGGAACAGTGTGCTGATTTTGAGGAAAAAAGGATTGGATTAAATCAAGCTTTTTTTAATTTGACAATTAATAAGAAACCCTTTCCTAACATGATTATCTCTGATGTTCTATTTTAAATTGGTTGAATACTTTCTTCTTTAACATTAAGGATTTGATAAATGTAAACTAGGACATCAGGGATACCAGGTTTACATTCATCCAATGTAATCCTTTCTTTCTCAACAACAGCACACTCGTCTCAGCAGGGGAATACAAATTAATAAGAAAATCCTTCCTGGCGTAATTGCCCCTAATGTCCTTGTTCACATTACTTGAATCCAACCCTTTCTTTCACAACAGTAAGGAGTAGATTCTCTGTAAACCAGGATATTAGAAACACCCTCTTTTCCTCATCAGGAGAATGCTAATTAATAAGCAAATACTTCCGAGTGTGATTATCCCTGATGTTTTTGTTTACAATTCAATAATGAGATCCTTTCTTTCTCAGCATCAAGGACTGGATCAATGTTAATTCAGAAATTAGGGAAATTCGCACTAGGAAGAATTTTTTATTTATCGTCATTCCCCCGAAAAGAAGAAAAGTGTTTTGATGTTGAGGAAGAAAGGATTGAATTAAACCAATATAATTCTAGTTTCTTCTTCAGCATCAACACAATGTTTTTATTTTTTAGGGAAAGGACAATTATTAAGAAACCACGCCCTAGCATTAGTATCCCTGAAGTCCTCGTTAAAATTGATCTAATCCTTTCTTCGTGAACATCAAGGATTTGATAAACACAAACCAGGAAATCAGAGATACTCAAGCCAGAAATTGTTTTCTTATTAATTGTCATTCCTTTGACGGAGAGAACAGTCTGTTCTTATGCCTTTGGGTTTTCTTGCAAAATAAATTTGTCCGATAAGGTTGACCAACATTTTAGTTATTTTCCTTTTTCCTAAGTATAGTTTCTCGGACACAAAGAATTTTTATAGGATTATTTATTATAATAATCTGTAAATATTTATTGTGATAATATTTTCCTCAGCTAGAATTTATAGTCTTCTAGAAAAGGTAGTCGATAATAAGGAGCACTTTGTAAGAATATAAAAGAACGAAAAATCCGTATGAAATATCGGTCTTTCACCCTGAATACAAGTTTCCTTAACTGGAAAGTAAAGAGGTGGATTCGCTCGCGAGGAAATGTTCACGATTTCACGCATTTTACAGGCTCAAATCATCGTCGGCGAACATTTTACAATACCAAGAACCCTGAATGAATCCATTCCGCTCGGATGAGCTCGGATAAAAATTTTTTCGGGGTGACTGACAGAGGTTTTGGTAAACTGCACCCTTGGTGCTTTTTCCTCTAAACCTTTGTATCTCGACTAAAAGGGTTTCAAGAAGTTCCCGACCGATTTAATCCGGCATTGTTCAACATCGAAGCCCAGAACTCTATTCAATTGCGTCTTCTTCTTGAACATCTTTATTTACACGTAACTCGCGTCACTGATCAAATCTCAAATAGAAAGAAAAATAAACAAACCTAGGACTAGATTATTTTTTAAAGTCTATAGGCAGGAAAGATTTGAGGAAATGTTATTTTTAGACATATTCCAATTATTTAATTGAAATTACAGGGATTTCAAGAGCTTTAAAAATATCAAGGGGTTTCAAAGGAATTTGTAGGATTTCCAAAGATCTAATAAGATTTATAGGAAACTTTGGAAAATGAATGAAATTTTTATGAACTTAGGATGTCTCAAAAATTTAACAAGATTTAAGGCATTTTATTGAATATGCAAGGATTTCCAGGGATTTAAACTTTTATCTATAAAACTTTAAGAAATGAGCTTATTTTAAATTTAGAATCATGGGATTTAAAAAGATTTCTACTAATTTAAATAGACCTTCATGATTTCCATATCACAAATTAACTAGAAATTTCAAGTAATTTCGATTAATTTACAAGATCTGAAGCGATTTCCAAGAATTTTTTTGGATTTCCAAAGATTTCAAGGGATTTCATATTCTTAAAAGAAATTCCACCGGATTCTAACGATTTTATCGAATCGTTAAGGATTTCAAGGAACTTTAAGGGATTTCGATCAATTAAAAAATTTGAAGCGATTCCAAAGAATTTTTCGGCTTTTCAAATATTTCAAGGGATTTCATATTAGTTTAAAAAATTCCACCAGAATTAAAGGATTTTATTAAATCATTATGAATTTTAAAGAGCTTTAAGAAATTTCGATCATTTTAAAAGATTTGAAGCGATTTCCAATGATTTCAAGGGATTTCATTATTAAAAAAAAATCCACTAGATTAAAATGATGTTATTGCATCTTGTTAAATTCCAAGGCGTTTTGAAGGATTTCAATTAATTTGAAAGATTTGAAGCGATTTCCAAGAATTTTTTTGAATTTTCAAAGATTTCAAGGAAATTTATATTATTATAAGAAACTCCACCGAATTTAAACGACTTTATTGACTCTGTAAGGATTTGTATGAGCTTTAAGGGATTTAGATTAACTTAAAAGATTTAAAGCGATTTCCAAAAATTTTTTTGGATTTCCAAAGATTTCAAGCGATTTCATATTATTAAAAGAAATTTCATTTTATTAGATCATTAAGGATTTCAAGGAGCTTTAAACAATTTCTATAGATTTAAAAGATTTGAAGCGATTTCTAAAAATGTTTTCGGATTTCCAACGATTTCAATGGATTTCAATCAGAGAATTGGAAAAAAATGATGTTTTAACGGATTCCTAGTCATTCTAAAGATTTTGAGAAATACAAAGGTATTTCACTGAATTTTACAAGACATAAAGAAATTGATTGAATTAACAAGGATTTCAAAGGATTAAAAAAATTTGGAGGGATTTTAACGGTTTTTACAGAGCTTTGAAGAAAAGGTTTAATTTAAATTTACATTTAAATTTATTTTATGAATTTCATTGGATTTCCATGCTTTCCACGTAATTCAAAGAAATTTCGAAAAAATGTGTCGAGATTTCAAATATCTGATCAGATTTGAACGATTTGATTGAATCATTAAGTATTTCAAGAAGCTTTAAGGGGTTTCAATAAATTTAAAAGATTTGAAGCGATTTTTAAGATTTTTAGGATTTTCAAAGATTTTAAGGGATTCAATATTATTAAAAGAAATTCCACTAGGTTTAAAGGATTTTATTGAATCATTAAGGATTTCCAGGTGCTTTTAGGGATTTCGATTAATTTGCAAGATTTGAAGCGACTTCGAAGAATTTTTTTGGATTTTCTAAGATTTCAAAGGATTCCATTTTATTAAAAGAAATTCCGCTAGATTAAAACAATTTTATTAACTTT
Source organism: Druon quercuslanigerum (assembly GCA_010014905.2). Classification (NCBI taxonomy): domain Eukaryota; kingdom Metazoa; phylum Arthropoda; class Insecta; order Hymenoptera; family Cynipidae; genus Druon; species Druon quercuslanigerum. Next base: position 7,029 of record JAAAKG020134825.1, read on the forward strand.
CCAAGGATTTGAATGAGTTTCAAGGAATTTTGATTAATTTAAAAGATTTGAAGCGATTTTCAAATTTTTTTTTAGATTTTAAAAGATATCAAAGGATTCCATTTTATTAAAAGAAATTCTACCAGAATTCAAGGATTTTATTGAATCACTAAGGATTTCAAGGAGCTTTCCGGAATTTTGATTAATTTAGAAGATTTAAAGGGATTTTAAATTTTTTTTTAAATTTCAAAAGATATCAAAAAATTCTATTTTATTAAAAGAAATTCTGCCAGATTTCAAATATTTTATTGAATCACTAAGGATGTCCAGTAGCTTTAAGGGATTTCGATTAATATGAAATATTTGAAGCGATTTTTTAGAATTTTTCGGATTTCCAAAGATTTCAAGGGATTCCATATTATTAAAAAAAATGCCAGTAGATTTAAAGGATTTTATTGAATCATTAAGGATTTAAAGGAGCTTTCAAGGTTTTCGATAAATTTACATAATTTGAAGCGATTTCGAAGAATGTTTTTGGATTTCCAAAAATTTCTAAGGATTCCATTTTATTAAAAGAAAGTTTACCCGATTTCAACGATTTTATTGAATCACTGAGGATTTCAAAAAGCTTTAAGGGATTTCAATTAATTAAAAAGATTTGAAGCGATTTCTAAGAATTTTTCGGATTTCCAAAGGTTTTAAGGAATTCATTATTGTACAAAAAAATTCCACTAGGTTTAAAGGATTTTATTGAATCATTAAGGATATTAAGGAGCTTTAAGGGATGTCGATTATTTTTAAAGATTTGAAGCGATTTCTAAGAATTTTTCGGATTTCCAAAGATTTCAAGGGATTCCATATTATTAAAAGAAATTCTATTAGGTCTAAAGGATTTTATTGAATCATTAAGGATATTAAAGAGCTTTAAGGGATTTCGATTATTTTAAAAGATTTGAAGCGATTTTCAAGAATTTTTTTAGATTTCAAAAGATTTCAAAGGATTTTATTTTATTAAAAGAAATTCTACCAGATTAAAAGGATTTTATTGAATCATAAAGGATTTTAAGGAGCTTTTAGGAATTTCGAATAATTTGAAAGATTTGAAACGATTAAAAGATTTTTTTTTGGGTTTCCAAAGATTTCAAAGAATTCCATTTTATTAAAAGAAATTCTATCAGGTTTCAAGGATTTTATTAAATAACTAAGGCTTTCAAGGAGCTTTCAGGAATTTCGATTAAGTTAAAAGATTTGAAGCGATTTCTAAGAATTTTTTTGGATTTTATAAGATTTCAAAGGACACCATATTATTAAAAGAATTTTCCTCGGATTTAAACGATTTTATTAAATCATTAAGGATTTCAAAGGGTTTTAAGGGATTTCGATTAATTTAAAAGATTTGAAGTGATTTCAAAGTTTTTTTTGGATTTCCAATGATTTTAAGGGATTCCATTTTATTAAAAGAAATTATACCAAATTTCAAGGTTTTTATTGAATCACTAAGGATTTCAAGAAGCTTTAAGGGATTTCAATAAATTGAAAAGATTTGAAGCGATTTTTAAGAATGTGTAGGATTTTCAAAGATTTCAAGGGATTCCATATTATTAAAAGTAATTTTACCAGATTTCAAGGATTTTATTGAATCACTAAGGATTTTAAAAAGCTTTAAGGGATTTTGATTAATTAAAAAGATTTGAAGCGATTTCTAAGAATTTTTCCGATTTCCAAGGGTTTCAAGGGATTTCATATTATTCAAAGAAATTCCACTTAGGTTCAAAGGATTTTATTGAATTATTAAGGATATTAAGGAGCTTTAAGTGATTTCGATTATTTTAAAAGATTTGAAGCGATTTTCAAGAATTTTTTTAGATTTCAAAAGATTTCAAACGATTTTATTTTATTAAAAGAAATTCTACCAGATTTCAAGAATTTTGTTGAATTATAAAGGATGTTAAGGAGCTTTCAGGAATTTCGATTAATTTGCAAGATTTGAAGCAATTAAAAGGTTTTTTTGGATTTCCAAAGATTTCAAAGGATTCCATTTTATTAATAAAAATTCCACCAGATTTAAACCATTTTATTAAATCATTAAGGATTTCAAAGGGTTTTAAGGGATTTCGATTAATTTAAAAGATTTGAAGCGATTTCTAAGAATATTTTGGATTTTAAAATATTTCAAGGGATTTCATAATATTGAAAGAAATTCCACCAGATTTAAACCATTTTATTGAATCACTAAGGATTTCAAGGAGATTTTAGGGATTTCGATTAATTAAAAATGTTTGAAGCGATTTCCAAGATTTTTTCGGAATTACAAAGATTTCAATGGATTTCATTCAGAGAATTAAAAAATAACGGAAATTTCAAGGGATTCCTAGGCATTCAAAAGTTTTAAGGAATATTAAAGTATTTTTCTGAATTTCACAAGACATAAAGCAATTGATTGAAACGCCAAAAATTTCAAAGGATTTCCAATTTTTTTAGGGTATTTAATGGTTTTTACAGAAGTTTAAAGAAAAGGTTTAATTTAAATTTATATTTAAAATTATTTTTACGGATTTTATTGGATTTTCATGCTTCTCACGGAATTCAAAGAAATTTTGAGAAAAATGTGTCGAATTTTCAAATATCTGATCAGATTTAAACGATTTAATTAAATCATTAAGGATTTCAAGAAGCTTTAACGGATTTCGATTGATTAAAAAGATTTAAAGCGTTTTTTTAAGAATTCTTCGGATTTACAAATATTTTAAGGGATTCCATATTATTAAAAGAAATTCCAGGATTTTATTGAATCATTAAGGATTGAAAGAAGCTTTCAGGGATTTCGATTAATTTGCAAGATTTGAAACGATTACGAAAAATTTTTTTTTTTATTTCAAAAGATCTCAAAGGATTCTATTTTAGTAACAGAAATTCAACAGGATTTAAACGATTTTATTGAATCATTAAGGATTTTAAGAAGCTTGAAGGGATTTCGATTAATTAAAAAGATTCGATTAATTTAAAAGATTCGAAGCGATTTCCAAGAATTTTTGGGATTTCCAAAGATTTTATTGGATTTCGTTCAGAGAATTGGAAAATAAAGGAAGTTTCAACGGATTCCATTTCATTCGATTTCCATGTTTTCCACGGAATTCAAAGAAATTTCGAAAAAATGTGTCGAGATTTCAAATATCTGATCAGATTTGAACGATTTGATTGAATCATTAAGTATTTCAAGAAGCTTTAAGGGATTTCAATAAATTTAAACGACTTGAAGCGATTTTTAAGATTTTTAGGATTTCCAAAGATTTTAAGGGATTCAATGGTATTAAAAGAAATTCCACTAGGCTTAAAGGATTTTATTGAATCATTAAGGATTTCCAGGTGCTTTTAGAGATTTCGATGAATTTGCATGATTTGAAGCGATTTCTAAGAATTTTTTTGGATTTCATAAGATTTCAAAGGATTCTATTTTATTAAAAGAAATTCTACTAGATTTTAAGGATTTTATTGAATCCCTAAGGATTTCCAGAAGCTTTCAGAAATTTCGATTAATTTTCAAGATTTGAAGCGATTTCCAAGAATTTTTTTGGATTTCCAAAGGTTTCAAGGGATTCCATATTATTCAAAGAAATTTCGCCGGATTTAAACGATTTTATAGACGATTTCCAAGAATTTTTGGGATTCCCAAAGATTTCAATGGATTTTATTCATAGAATTGAAAAATAAAGGAAGTTTCAACGGATTCCAAGTCATTCTAAAGATTTTAAGAAATATAAAGTAATTTCACTGAATTTCACAAGACATAAAGAAATTGATTGAATCGCCAAGGATTTCTAAGAATTTTAAAAATTTGTAAGGATTTTAACGGTTTTTCACAGAACTTTAAAGAAAGGGTTTAATTTAAATTTATATTTTAATTTATTTTATGGATTTCATTGGATTTACATGCTTTTCACGGAATTCAAAGAAATTTTGAAAAAATGTGTCAGATTTTCAAATATCTGATCGGATTTTAAAGATTTAATTGAATCATTAAGGATTTCCAAAAGCTTTAAGGGATTTCAATTAATTTAAAAGATTTGAAGCGATTTTTAAAAATTTTTAGGATCTCCAAAAATTTCAAAGGATTCCATATTATTAAAAGAAATTTCACTAGGTTTAAAGGATCTTATTGAATCATTAAGGTTTTCCATGAGCTTTTAGGGATTTCGATTATTTTGCAAGATTTGAAGCGGTTTCGAAGAATTTTTTTTGGATTTGAAAAGATTTCAAAGGATCTAATTTTATTAAAAGAAATTTTACTAGATTTTAAGGATTTTATTGAATCACTAAGGATTTCAAGGAGCTTTTAGGTATTTTGATTAATTTAAAAGATTTGAAGCGATTTTCAAATTTTTTTTAGATTTCAAAAGATATCAAAGAATTCCATTGTATAAAAAGAAATTTTACCAGATTTCAAGGATTTTATTGAATCACTTAGTATTTCAAGGAGCTTTCAGGAAATTCGATTGATTACAAGATTTAAAGCGATTTTCAAGATTTTTTTTGGATTTCAAAAGATCTCAAAGGATTCTATTTTAGGAAAAGAAATTCAACCGGATTTAAACGATTTTATTGAATTATTATGGATTTCAAGGAGCTTTAAGGGATTTCGAATAATTAAAAAGATTTGATGCGATTTTTAAGAAATTTTCGGATTTCCAAAGGTTTCAAGGGATTCCATATTATTCAAAGAAATTCCACTAGGTTTAAAAGATTTTATTAAATCATGAAGAATGTTAAGAAGCTTTAAGATATTTCGATTATTTTAAAAGATTTTAAGCGATTTTCAAGAATTTTTTAGATTTCAAAAGATTTCAAACGATTTTATTTTATTAAAAGAAATTCTACCAGATTTCAAGGATTTTATTGAATGATAAAGGATTTTAAGGAGCTTTCAGGAATTTCGAATCATTTGCAAGATTTGAAGCGATTAAAAGATTTTTTTTGGATTTCCAAAGATTTCAAAGGATTCCATTTTATTGAAAGAAATTCTACAATATTTCAAGGATTTTATTGAATTACTAAGGATTTCAAGGAGCTTTCAGGAATTTCGATTAATTTAAAAGATTTAAAGCGATTTCCAAAGATTTTAAGGGATTTCATATTATTAAAAGAAATTCCACTGGATTAAAACGATGTTATTGAATCTTTAACAATTCCAAGGAGTTTTAAAGGGATTTCGATTAATTTAAAAGATTTGAAGCGATTTCAAAGAACTTTTCGGATTTCCAAATATTTCAAGGGATTTCATATTATTAAAAGAAATTCCACCAGATTTAAACCATTTTATTGAATCACTAAGGATTTCAAGGAGATTTTAGGGATTTCGATTAATTAAAAATGTTTGAAGCGATTTCCAAGATTTTTTCGGAATTAAAAAGATTTCAATGGATTTCATTTAGAGAATTAAAAAATAACGGAAATTTCAAGGGAATCCTAGGCATTCAAAAGTTTTAAGGAATATTAAGGTATTTCTCTGAATTTTACGAGACATAAAGAAATTGATTGAAACGCCAAGAATTTCAAAAGATTTTCAAATTCTTTAGGGATTTTAATCATTTTACAGAAGTTTAAAAAAAAGGTTTATATTTAAAATTGTTTTTACGGATTTCATTGGATTTTCATGCTTTCCACGGAGTTCAAAGAAATTTCGAAAAAATGTGTCGAATTTTCAAATATCTGATCAGATTTAAACGATTTGATTGAATCATTAGGGATTTCAAGAAGCTTTAAGAGATTTCAATAAATTTAAAAGATTTGAAGCGATTTTTAAGAATTTGTAGGATTTTCAAAGATTTCAAGGGATTCCATATTATTAAAAGGAATTATACGAGGTTTAAAGGATTTTATTGAATCAGTAAGGATTTCAAGGAGCTTGCAGGGATTTCGATTAATTTGAAAAATTTGAAGCGATTTCGAAGAATTTTTTCAGATTTCCAAAGATTTCAAAGGATTCCATTTTATTAAAAGAAATTCTACAATATTTCAAGGATTTTATTGAATTACTAAGGATTTCAAGGAGCTTTCAGGAATTTCGATTAATTTTCAAGATTTGAAGCGATTTCCAAGAATTTTTTTGTATTTCAAAAGATTTCAAGGGACATTATATTTTTAAAAGAATTTCCCCCGGATATGAACGGTTTTATTAAATCATTAGGGATTTTAAGGAGTTTTAAGGAATTTTAATTAATTTAAAAGATTTGAAGCGATTTCTAAGAATTTTTTTGGGTTTCAAAATATTTCAAGGTACATTATATTATTAAAAGAATTTCCCCCGGATTTAAACGGTTTTATTGAAACATTGGGGATTTTAAGCAGCTTTAAGGGATTTCGATTAATTTAAAAGATTCGAAGCGATTTCTAAGAATTTTTTTTTGGATTTCAAAAGATTTCAAGGGATTTCATATTATTGAAAGAAATTCCACGAGATTTAAACCATTTTATTAAATCATTAAGGATTTTAAGAAGCTTTAAAAAATTTCGATAAATTTAAAAGATTTAAAGCGATTTCTAAGAATGTTTTTAAAATTCAAAAGATATCAAAGGATTCCACTTTATTCAAAGAAATTCTACCAGAATTCAAGTATTTTATTAATCACTAAGGATTTAAAGAAGCTTTCAGAAATTTCGACTAATTTGCAAGATTTGAAGCGATTTCTAAGAATTTTTTTTGGATTTCAAAAGATTTTA
>JAAAKG020134826.1:0-13724 GCA_010014905.2 Druon quercuslanigerum
AAAAATGTGCTTAATAGAAAAATCGCCAGTCCGAATTAATCGTTAACTTTCCATCATCTGTAACAAGCATTACTAATAACTGTGCAGGCGATGCACTTGGTGTACAAGGCACTGGAAAAATACGCAATTCCCAACGCCTTGCCACCGGAATTGATGCCTCCTGGCAAAAGAAAAGATATAATGCCAGAGTCCAAGTCTCCGGTTCCACCGATAGTTGGCCCGCCACCAATACCTCCGCTTCCTAACGTATCCGCTGTAAATAGTCTCGCAGGTTTGGATACAAAGGTATTTTTCATCTACGTTAACAATTCAGTAGTAATCAGGGTGTCGATCGAAAAGGGGATGATAATTGGCAAATTTACTCTCTTTAAGGTGAACACATAAAAGGTTCCTGTATTTTTTACTAAATAAAAAAGCTCCTGAAATGTATAAGATACGGTAGATTTATTCTGTCCATCAAAGTTTTTGCATTTGTATTGGGGTTTCAATGCTTTGGTTTTTTCTATTTTGGGCAAATTATCAGTTTAATGAAGGTCGACTCAAATCTCAGAAAAAGATTTTCATTCATTTCTCGTTTTTTCTCAGTTTATATTTTTCCCGTTCATTGATACTTTAATATTCTAACCTTTGAAAATAAGAAATTTAAAATTTGATGAACAGTATTTCAAAATCAAACATTCAAAATTGTGATATTTAGGATTTAGTGTTCTCACAATTGAAATTTTCTTGTGGAAACGTGCAGGAAGTTTTAATTTTTGTAAAGAAAATTTTAATTCGATTTGTAATTTCTACAGAGAACCGATTTTTAAAATCTGAAAATGCTACCTCAAATTCTTGGTCAATCTGCTCTGAATTAGCTAACTTTTTGTGATCAAAAATGTTTTTTTGCTCTCCTAAAAAATGCTGATTTTGTTGGTTATCTAGTTCTGCACTGCCGCCCTTCATTGAAAGTTGGTTTTCATATTTTAAATTCAACAATTTAGAATTCTCTGCACGTGAATACTACTAGATTGTGCAATTATATTCTATCAATTGAAAGTCCTAGTAGTTAAATAATGTTAAATTAAAAACTTTCCTAAAACGAATAACCTAAAATGCAAATATTAAAAAATGACAGGAAAATTAAATTTTCATGTCTTTTAAAATTGTAAAATTTCACATGGAAAAAGAGACAATTTTGGAAGCATTCCAGCTTGAAGGATTTTGAATCAATTTTGTTTGAGAATAAAAAGTTTTAAGTCGACAGCTTTCAAAATTTTAAATAATTTTAGATTAAAATATTCAAAACGGTTTCGTTTTGATTTCAAATCTTTCGAAATAGTAGAAGTTCTTAAATATTATATCAAATTTAAGCTGTTCATACATTCTAAAATTATTTAAAATTCAAGGCTTTCGAAATGGTAAATTTAAAATGCGTCAATTTAACCTTTTCAAGCTCAAACTTTAAAAATTGTACATTCTCAAAATGTAAATGTTGAAGATTAAAAAATCTTCAGTTTAACATATTCATCAAAAATTGAAAAGCTTAATTCTACAAAACTAAAAATAATAATAGAACATTAAAAATGAAAATTTAATAACTGCTGATGAACATGGAATTCGGCATTTGATCAATTAATCAATTTAGAACCCCAACAAATAAACATTAAAATTGAATTAGTTTTAAACTTACAGCCACATAAATTTAAAAAATAATGATTTGAATCCTTAAAATTGTGCATTTCATGTTCATTATTAATTTTCAAGGCAGTGATAATATTAATCTAAGATTAATTAAAAAACGGCACCCTGATAATAAAAAAAGACTTAAAATTTGATTTCGATTCTGAATTTTGATTTCGATTTCCAGCCACCTGTTGTGCAGAAATGGGTCGTCTCTCCCGAAGATCAGGCAGCAGCCGACAAACTGTTCCTGCAGGCTGATATGGACATGGATGGTTTTGTTTCCGGGGCTGAGATAAAAGACGTCTTCCTTCAGAGTGGACTTCCACCCCAAACCCTCGCACATATATGGTACATTTGCAACTTTTTTTGATCTACTCGTACTCTGATTATTTAAATTTACAGATTAACATTGATACTCCGGTAATTTTTTACAGGACATTGTTCACTAATCTTTTTTATGCAAATTTTTTAAATAATCATTTGCTTGCAGGTCTCTGTGCGACATTTGTCAGAGTGGGAAATTAAATAAAGAACAGTTCGCTCTCGCTATGTATATTATCAAGCAAAAACTGAGAGGGATCGACCCTCCAAGCAGTCTTACTCCTGAAATGGTACCTCCGTCTTTGCGGAAACCCTCGGAAAGTATTGCGGTAAGTTTTGAAATAATAATTTAAATAACAAGACACTTTCTTCAGTCGTACAATAAATATTTTATTATGGGAGTATAAGTTTACATTTTTTTATAACTAATCAAATTCTTCATTTTGAAATCGCAATATCAATGCATAGTGTATCGTTTACGACCCTGGAAAGCCCGCCAGAATACTTGAAAAAAAACTATAATAATCACAATGCCTCCGATCATGATGACATGATGATCGAATTTTATTTCGACGTCGTGTGAAACTTCTAGTCGAATCGTTCCAGCGAGTTTGTTATTTTGCCAGCAGCTGAAATAATGCGCTAAAATCATATATATTGGGTGTCTATCCTATCTGGGAAACCTGTAATTGTCAGGGAATTTTGATATACCTGGAAAAACCTAGACATTTAAGGGGATTTTTTTTAGTCAGGGACTTTTTTCGAGAGCGTGCTTAATTGGTTTTTGAATTAAAATATGGAATTAAATAACAGCAATTCTTAATTTGTAAATGTTACTTTATATAACATACTGTATTTAACTATTTCGTGGGAAATTTTTTTTTTTTTAATTAATTTTCTAAACTAAAAATTTAACTATTCTATTGTTGATAGAAGATGTATCGTTTTGAGTGGAAAATTCATGTATTTTGTCGAAAATTAATCTTCTTTTTTGGAAAATCATCTTTTTGCTTAAAAGTTCGACAGTTGCTTTACAATTTTTTCTACCTGTTGACTGAAAAATCATTCTTAGTTGAAAATTCCACTCACTTTAAAAAGTCGTCATTTTTGGTTAAATTTAATAGTTTTTGATTAAATTTTTTTCTTTTTTGGTTAAAATATCAACTGCTACATTTTCCCTTCAAAACTAATATTTTTTGTATTGCAAATTTAATTATTTAATTGAAAGTTTCACTCTTTTGTTAAAAATAATTTTTTTTACTAAAAATGATACTATTCCAGTTCAATGACCATCGTTTTAGTTAAAAATTCATCTCTTAAATTCATCATTAATTTTTTTGAACTAAGAATTTAACGATTCATTTTTTGGTTGAAAGCAGGTTCTTTTTTTTTGGTCGAAAATTCGTATTTTTTGGTAGAAATTAATCGTTCTGGTTAAAAAATAATTTTTTTGTGTTAAAAAGTCAAATACTCCGGTTAATCATCCCTCATTTAGTTGCATTTTAGTTGCTGTAAATTAAATTTTTTAAACTGAAAATGTAACTTTTCCTTTATTGGTTGATAATTTTTTTTTTTAGTTCAAAATTCAACTATTTTGTTGAAAAACATTTTTTTTAGAAAATTAATCTTCATGTTTGATAATTAATCTTCTTCTTCGAAAATTCATCTTTTTGGTTGAAAATTTAAGTATTCCAGTTAAGTATTCATCAATTTTTTTTCAAAACTGATCTATTCTAGTTGAAAACTAATATTTCATTGGTGTGGAAAATGAATTTTTTTACTTCAAATTTTACTATTAAATTCTTTGTTGAAAACATATATTTTTTTAGTTGAAAATTTAACTATTTAGTTGAAAATTGACTTTTTTATTTGAAAATACATTATTGGGTTGAGAATTCATGTATTTTATTGAAAAATCGTATTTTTGGTATAAAATTAAGTTTTTATTTAAAAGTTCAACCTTTTGATTAAAAACACATCTATCTTCTTAAAAATGGAATATTTTCACTTGTAAAGTTATGAATTTGAAGCGGTTTAAATTGAATTTTATGTAATACGCACATTAGTTTTTTTTAAATACGCGCATAATTTTAAGTGCAAGAAAATATATTTAAGAATATTTTGTAATATGATTTGTCAAGTCTTTCTAAATTAAACATTTTAATTGAATACCGAAAAATGAGATTGTTTAAAAAATGCGAAATATTTGAATCGCTCCCTACTATGAAAAATTTTACCGGGGAAAAACCTGGAATCGCCAAGGATTTTTTTCAGGATTTAAGTTGACTCCCTGATGTATGTTTTTTAAGCAGATAAAATTCGGCTGTTTTACCTGTAAACATTTTTATCGGCATATCGTAGTTTTTTAAATATTATACTCCATTTTGAAGTGATTTCTATTCTACCGGAAGACTGATTTTTGATAGTCGAGGGGGTGAGAATTTTGTTTCTAACTTTCCAGACTAGAGGAGCATCTGTGTTCAGGTTGCTGTACTTTTTTATAGATATATATTAGTTTAGAAAATTATTGAAGATTATTGGTAACAGTATCTGGTTACCCTGGACATTTTAGTTCACATTTTTTGTTGTGTTGTCGATAAAGAGTTACTCGAGCTACCGTCGGTATGAGTTCTGGTGGACCTTGAGCGATAGAATAAATCCCAGCACTGTTGTTCGCGCTTTCGAGAACATGTCCGTGTTTGTCGCGAACTTCAAATATTTCGTTTCTTGGACAAGGGACCTGTAAATTTTATTTTCACTTAATAAGAGATTTGTATAAAGACAAAATAAAAATCATAATCAATTATTTCGTTTCTCAAACTGAATCAAAATTTTTTTCTGCTTGTCACCTTGCAATAACGATGCATAATTTCACTTTTTCTTTTTTTGATATCAATTATATTTTGAATTTCCAAAGGAGTGTATTTTGACCTGCAAGGCATTTTATTTCTAAATATTGGCAAAATATAATTGATCAACTTTCCTAGGTCACTATCATATTTTTCCTGGTTTCCTTTTGCCTCATTGTCTTCGTTAGCAACTGAAATTTGCATGTTATTCAGAAAAAGTAAATTTAAAAATTAAAAATATAATAATTACAATCATATTATTTTATTATAATGCAATATAGTAATCTAAAATTCATTCATTCTGTCCACATTAAAGCTACTATGTTTTCTATGACTTACGTCTCCTGCATGCACAATTTGAAAATTAATTTTTTTTTAACGACTTAGTTTCAAGATCCTACTTGAAGAATGCTTCAGTTTGCAAGCGAAGTTTGAAATTGTTTTATTTTTAACGCTTCAAGTTTCAATTGATTAATTTTGAAAGTTTCTAATTAGAAAGTATATAGTTATCAAAGTTTTTAGAATGATTATATTGCAAAGGTTCACAATATTGAAAATCCTTCAATTTTGATCAGTGTAAATTACAGTAATTTATTGACAATCTACATTTTTTTAGTAAAAAGCTCTGTAATCGTTTTGAGTGCCACTTCATACTACAGGGTATGATACTTACGAGTATCTATTAATAATATTCATCATCCTATTAATTTCTGTAATTTCAATTTAAAATTGCGGCGTCTTTTTATGTACCGAAAAAAGGCCGTTATTTGTGATGAAAATTCGGTACAAATATTCCCGTTTTGAATCCCGATATTCATACCGAAAAATTCGTGCAATTTTGAATGATTTATTTTGAAATACCCAGCGGGGACGAAATTTAAAGACGCTTTTGGGGCGTACGGTTTAAAAGAAGATTTGAGAATGTTCTAAGTCAGGTCAAAAAACGTGTAATGTAGTGTCTTACTTTCAAGTCCTTATAGGAATTAATTAACTTATATTTATCCATTATTTATGAATCAAATGTTTTATAAAAAAAATGTTTATGAATAAAAAATGAAGGAAAGCTTAGTTTTTTCTTCTTTAAATACCTTCAAGTTAAAATAAGTACTTATTAGGTTTTTAGCGGATACTATCGTCATCTACGATTTAGAACCCTTTTAATACGAATTAAACATCATTAATAACCTAGCAAAGTTTTTATTTGTCGAGAAATGACTACACATATTTTTTAGAATTTACCGTGAAATATTTTATATTTATATTTAGAATATGACTGCTAATATTGTACAATAATTTTTAATTTAGAGCGCTCATGATTCAACAGTTTTAAAGTGCAAGCTGCCGGAATCGATAATAATTTCAAATTCAATTATTAAAAAAATCCAAAATTTAAAATTGAAAGCCTTGATAGACAGTTTTATATTTAATTGTACAAAATTGTGTGGTTTTTTTAGATTGTAATTGATCAATTTTGAATTTAATATCTCCAAAATAAATTCAAAACGACAAATTAAGAACATAAGTTTTCTAATTCAAGCATTAAATGTGGGAACATTGTAGAACATTGTAGAATTAACATTTTAATTGTTTTGCGTATACGAAAGTGAAAATGACATAAATTATTCAATTTGGAATGCTTTTAATTAAAAATTATACAATTTCAATTCATTTAAATTTTGAAATCTCTAATCCGAAATTATTGATTACTGAACCTTTTCTAATGGTACTATTTTCGAAATTCTAATCTGAAATCATTAAATTTCGAAATTCTTCAAACCAATAGAAAATTGTTTAATTTTTAACGCTTTGTGTTATAAATGATACAATTGTAACTCCTTTCTAATAAAATTGCCCAATTTAAAAAATTGTTGTCTGAAACTTAAATTTTGAGAGGTTCTGATTAAAAAGTTTTAAACTTCAAACACTTTCGATTTCAAATTGTTTTCAATTTAAAACGTTTTTATTTAGAAATAATACAGTTTCAATTCCTTTTCATTTCAATATTTATTTATGTCAAGCGCTTTAATTCGAAATTATTAATTATTGTTTAAAAAATTTAAAAAACTGCTAATATTTAAAAATTGTTAGATACTAAGTTTCGTAGATCGTTTATATTTTCAATGATAGGAAACGTAAAATCTGGGGATGTCAACGCGAATTTCTCTGCGCGTGTATTTACTACACAGTTCTACAATATTACCTTCTCTCTTGAACAAATCTTGATATAGATTTTGTCTTGAATATCTCTTTTTAAAAGCAGTATGAAATTCCGATTCTTCCAATAAGGAAATTGTACAGTAACCGTATCTAATTTTTTCTCCAACTGCATCACATGTGGAGCATTCTGACCAATCAGTCCATGATGAATATGCTTTTAAATTATACTCTGATATAATTGTGGGTGTTTGGCTGTGAATTGCTTTTGGAGCTTCGTCTGAACGCACAATAACAATTGGTTCGGATCCATTGTCGACATAAAGATAATAAGGAGCTGCAATTGTATCTCCCATTTGACACCAATATTCACCAGCTTCATCTAGCTGAGAGGCATTTCTAATTAAATCTTGGACATCGAATTCAAATCTCGATTGCTAGTACACAATCATCAAAATTGGTTTGAAAATATTTATGCCCTTGGGAATGAAAACTGGTATTTGATTTATTTGTATTTTCAAAGGAACCCACGCCAAATGTACAGAAAGTAGCCTTTTTTAAGTGTCTAATTATTTTTTCCTTGATAATTTCAAACCAGCAAATCATTAATTTAAAATAAAATTATCAGAAAAATTGACGGTTTTTCATGTCTTATTTTTATGTATCAATTGAAGTTTAATAGAAAAATTCGTTTATGATTGATTGAATCCTAAAATGGTTTGTTAGATTTGGCTAGATGTCTTGTACTGTATTAACATCCTTGAAAGATGCATGCAAGGAAACTAGTATTTCAAAAAAAAAAAAAAACAAAAAAAAAACGAAAACCACGCAAGATTTTGTTTAATAAACTATTGGAATAAAAATTGCTTAAAAATAAATGTAGGAAGCGTTCCCAACCAGAAAAAGTGTTATAATTTATTAAACTGTTTGTTTCAACCTCCCTTAAACATACAAGCAAGGAAATCGTCATTTCCAAAAAAAAACATATCCACCGAAAATTTTTTGAATTAAATATTAAGGTAACAAATCCCTTGTGTAGGGAACATCCCCTAGCGGGCGAGGCTATTAAATTCATTTTAAAAGTTGCTTGAAATCCCCTAAGCATTTAAGCAAGGAAATCGCCATTTCCAAAAAGCCAAACTCACGGGGGATTTATTTATTTATTTTGGCCGTTTGAGAACACTTTACCTAGTAAGGGACGCTTTGTGCGCTTATGTTTAAGTTATTTTTTATTCCAAAAGTTTAATAAAAAAAAACTTCTGTGTTTTTTTGTGTGAAATTGTCGGTTTGTCGATTTTTTTGTGTAAAACAAGCCTCAAACAGTATGTTTGCACTGAGTCCGAATTTTTCAAGTTCATCGTTACAGAACTTTTGCTTCACTGAGTGTATTCTACAAAATATTAGACATTTTCCAAATCTAAGAAAAAGTTTTTGAGAAGGATAGCATTTCATTAAACAAATTTTTCTATTAAAATGCATGTGAAAATTGGAAGTTAGGCAATCGTTTGAATAAAAATGGTCCATTTTTCTGATTAATTTTTTTCGAATTACTGATTTGCAATATTTGATTTGATTGATTATTGATTTGACGCGTTCCAAAGTTGTGTCGGTTTTTTAACATCTTTATTTGTGATCAATATTTTTATATTGCATACCTGAATGTTGTACATACGCAAATGTGCATCTGGCGAAATCAATAAATGTTCTGTGTAATATACTTGCTCGTTTACAGAATTAGGACGAACGCTACTATTGAAATACCATTTAATCTCTTCTATATTACGCATTTCAGACGGTGATATGCAAATCTGGCATTTTAATCTGAAGATCAGTAGATCAAAATATTTCTCCGTCTTATTATAGTTCTAGAAGTATGTACTTAAACAATATATATTTCAGATCTTTTAGGTTTTTGAATAATTAAAATATATTCACTATATTTTTTTTAAATAAAAAAATATAATTATGTTTCGCAAACAAGTTTGCCTTATTTATAA
Source organism: Druon quercuslanigerum (assembly GCA_010014905.2). Taxonomy (NCBI): domain Eukaryota; kingdom Metazoa; phylum Arthropoda; class Insecta; order Hymenoptera; family Cynipidae; genus Druon; species Druon quercuslanigerum. The sequence goes on from JAAAKG020134826.1 coordinate 8,987, forward strand.
ACCTTAAAATCAGAAAGCAAATTTTTAGAATCTTTTTTCTCAATTTTCAAATCCAATGTCATTTATATCTGCCTACAATTTTTAATTTAACCGAATTAAACTTAAGTTATTTTAAAAATAAAGGCGAATAAAAATGGACAAGTTTTTAAAATTTTTAAATTAATTATTTGTTAATATTATTAAATTATTTATCGTTTAAAATTTGAAAACGATTCTTAAACCAGTCTCAAGTTTTACATTACTGATGTTCCTTCCAGAGCCATAAGAGAAATCGGAAACGTAGTTTTTTCTGGTCCAGTTTCTGCGTATCGATCTTTTAAACACTTATAATAATCCTCCCATTGTTCTCGATGTATCTGTCTCAAAGTAGAATTTGCTCTCGGATATTCAAACTCGTTTACATCCAAAAAGAGTTCATATCCTTGTCAAAAAAAGTTTCCATTTTTCGGTTTGGTGAAAATATTTTCCAATTAACCTGATTACTACATTTGATACCTTCTCTTCCGTTTAGCGCTTTGTTGATTTTCTTCTTTAAAAGATCAAATCTATTCTTCACCCTATTTTTAATACCAAAGAACATCCCCAATTCAAGCATCATTAAAAATATCAACAATGTCCTTTTTAATATATTTTTCATATTTAAATTTCTTATTTACAATGCTTTTCCAAAAACGTGCAATAAATTGATTAGAAAATTCTAGTGACTCTAGGACATAATTTTATTCATTTGTTTATTTAGTTCATCTCTTAGCAACTTCATGTTTTATGATGCTATAATTATTTTGAAGTGTTTTTAAGGCGATAAAAAATTGTCTTATAATCGAAAACTATTTTTTATGATCTCATAATGAATAAACAAAATTACATTAGTGCAAAACCGATAATTTTGATCCGGGAGTCAAAAGCAGAGACCCTAGAAAAAGAAAAAATGAGAACATGTAATTTTATTAGAAGCCTGCAAGAAGAGGCAAAAAAAGCCAGATTGTTCGCTTTATACGAAATTGATTCCACTGGAAAAATGTATCGCAAAAGTATTGAACAATATAAAGAAGAATTTAGAGAGCGCAAACTCAATGACAGTAATTTTATCACCATAGGGGAAAATAATCCCCAACCGTCTAAACAATTCTCTTTGCCCTCGATAAAAAGTGTAAATAAAATCTGTGATTCGCAAAGACGAAATTGCCAATGCAGCTTTCAGGATTTTTCAAATTTTCGTTCTAAGAATTTAGGTAATACCAAATTAGACCTATAATTTAAATCTCAGGCCTCACAGACCGGTCCGTTTATCCCCTTTTGCGACCTTAATTCACTTAAGGTACTAAAATGCCCTATTTTAAGATTTGGTCCCTATGGTACCCTATTGGCAGCCCTTAATAGAACTTCTAAAACGTGTATGAAAAGGTCAAAGCGGCCAAGAGCCAGAAAATTTGAAAAAAGTAGCAATTCAGAGCATTTATTGTAAGTAGTAAATGCAAAAAACAATTAGCTGCCACACAGTCACTAGTTTCAAGATCTTTCAATTTTGAATATTTTAGGGACTTTCAAAAGATTGCAGGGAATTTTTTATTAATTCTATTAATTTGAAGTTATTTTAATGCGTTTGAAATTATTTTCGGATAAAGAATTTTCTAGAATTTCGGAAGATATAGAAAGATTATGTAGGACTTAGTTTTTGAAATATTTAAAAATATTTTACGTTATTTTATACAATTTCCGAGGATTTAAATGATTTTAAGGGATTTTAAAACTCTTAACGTATTTTAATACATTTTCAGAACTTCAGGAAATATCGTCATAGAATTTCACGGGATTTTATAATATTTTAGTGGATTTTAAAGGATTTATTCACGAAAAGTGATTTATTTTGTAGAGTTTTAAAAATCTGAAGAGATTTTTAATTCACCCTGCATTCTTATAAATTAATCCAACTTTTTCTTTTAATTCTCTTGACTTTTTTTCAATTTACTTGATTTTTTCTAAATTTCAGTTGCACTTAGTTCAATGGATTAAAAAAAAAAGTTTTTATATAATTCATCCTGAGGATCAATTAATAAAATGATCGAAGGATTTAAAATATGTTTAAGTATATTTTTTAAATTCCTTGGCATTTTCAAGAACTTTAAAAAGTTTCAAAGAATTTTAAATATTTTAAAAGACGGAAATATTTTAGGAATTTTAACAAGATTCCGAGGCATATTCAATGATTTCAATGATTTTAACGGATTTTAAAAGCACTCAAGGAATTTTAATACATTTTCCAGGATTCCAAGAAGGATAATCAGATTTCATGTAATATTACGGCATTTTACAATATGTTAATTAATTCCGAAGAATTCATTCTCAAGAAGTAAGGAATTTCGTTACGCCCTGAATTCTTTTGTTTAATTCATCTTAAAGTCTTTAAAGCTCAACTTAAATCCTTACTAATTTCTTCATATTCTTTTAAATTCTCTTTAATTTTTCTAAACTCATCTCAAACTTACTCAGTTCAATGCATTTTTTATAATATTTTTGAATTATGTTAAATTCACTTGACTTTTTTTAAGTTTAATTTGATATTTTTAGAATTTTATCAAATTTTTCTTGTTTCCCTTTAATTCCTCTATATGCACTTAAATTTTACTGAAATAAATGGATTTTTTCATTTAAACCATGTTTTCCAATTTATCTGAATTTAACTTAAATTGTTTTGTAGTCATCAGTCTTATTAATTTAATCTTAAATTTGTTTAATTCTCTTGAATTTTTTTGAATGCTTTTAACTCCCTTCAATTCTTCTAAATTTACTCAATTCTACTCAATTCAGTAGTTCAAAAAAATGTAATAGTTGTTTTTTTTATTGAACCGAAAGTCTTTTAACTTCACCTTGAACTCTTAGATATTTCATCAAATTATTTTGTATTCCATTAAATTCTATTAAATTTATTTCAATTTTTATTAAATTTACCTTGGATTTTTAAGAATTTTATCGAACTCTTCTTATTTACCTTGAATTCCTTTTAATTCTTTCCCATTTTACGGAAAACAATGGCATTTTTTAAATTATTTTTTAAAGAATTTTATTTGAATTTAACTAGAATTGTTTTGTATCCTACGACCATGCCAAAAGTACCCTTTGTTCCCTTTATTTTATCCTATAACGACTGTGAGGGCTGAAATCTGTAAATTTGAGAGAATAATTATAATATAAATGTCAGATTTGATTTCAATCGCAGATAAACTGCGGGAGAAACACTTGGCTGAGATAGAAAATGCAAAAAAATTGAGCAACTTGAAGCAGATGAGTGTTGAGAAAAAAATAAGATCGATGGCATTGTGATTGCAAAATCTATTTAGAAGACAATTATCAAAATAATTATTGTACGATATAAATATTAGATTTATGAAATTATTGAAAATCTAATGTTTATTGTTTTTTTTTTAGGAGAACAACAATATTTCCGGTTACTCAAATCCCGAATTGGACATGATCAGTAAAGACATTGCTGAATTAGCGCGTGAAAGACACACGATGGAACAAGACATTGCACAAAAAGAAGCAGACATCAAGATAAAGAATGGAGAAATCAAAAGCCTCCAAAGTGAACTCGACACATTAGCTGCCACTTTAAGGCAACTAGAAAACCAAAAGGGCGAGGCGCAAAAAAGATTAAACGATTTAAAGGTTCAGGTAAAGTATCCAGAGTTGATTGAATTTTTCAGCTTGCTTGCCAGACGTGCAGCTATGCTTTTGCAAAACAGATACATACAATAATATGTTATCAATATTTTGCATGGTTGCAAGAAAGATAGCCCATTTGAAGTTTTTTCAGTTGATTACCCTTGATTACAGTTTTTCTTTTATTTAAACCTGATATAGTTCAATTTTTATTTAATCCCATTATTAGCAATCGGCAATATATTAATTATTATTTTATCCCATTTTCCTTTTATTGATTCTTTTTGTTATCCTCGTTTTGTTTGTTATTTTTGGTTTGTAGAGGGCTGAAGTAGATAGGGAGTTGAGTGATATCGAGATCGAGATACGAGAGGAACAACAAAAGGTACATGAAAATTTACGATTATTGAATAATTGAATACAAGGTTCTCTCATCTGTTATGCGTATGCTAAGAGTGGCTATGCTAGTGCAATTACAGCTTCATGCGCATGAGACATTAAATAAATCATGAATACAGAATGCGGCACCGTTTTAGATTTGAATTTTCAGGATGTCCAGGGATCTGAAAAACCTTAAAAACCTGGAATTCACCTTGAATTTTTGTTGAATCTTGAAAACCTGGAAATCTTCTTGAATTTTTCAGGAGGATCTTGAATTAAATTTTTTATTTATTTTTAAACTGTTATTTTATTGAAATGCGAAAACTAATTTAAATATTTTAGTCTATTATGAAAGAAACATCTCGTTTAGAAGAAATCCTGCTACTGAAAAAATTTGTGTTTATCAAGATATTATTTTTCTTTTACTCATCACACAATGAATAAAGAGATTTCTAGGAATTTTTTGTAGACTTTACGAATTATTTTATAGATTGGAATTAACAGACTTTAATATTGTGAATAATGCTATGAATTCTTAATTTTATCTCCGATAATATAGAATGTTAAAGTAAACATTTTTTGTGATATTCACCATTCAAATTATAGAAATTGTTATTTAAAAACTTCGATGTCATAATTAGTTAATTATATATAATATATTATAATATATAATATATAATATATATAATATATAATA
>JAAAKG020134827.1:0-13724 GCA_010014905.2 Druon quercuslanigerum
TTTAGTGTTTGAGCAATTTTAATCATTTTATAAATTTAAATATTTTTAGAAGAATAGAATATTCTACGAACTTTAATAATCTGAATTTTTTTTAAAAATATTTCAGACAATTTTCAAAAATTTCGGAAAGTTTGACATTTTTCCAAAGTTCAGTCATTTTTAAATTTTTGAAAATTTTAGATATTAATTTTTTTATATTTTCTCAATTTTGGTAATTTTATAATTTTTTTTGAATTGAGAGGTTTTTATAATTGTAGAAATTTCGATGATTTTGGAATTTTTAAAGAGTATACTATTTTAATATTTTCACAAATTCCACAAATTTTATAATAAATCTGGAAATTCAAAAAATTTGTGATACTTTAGACAGTTGAGATATTATCCTAATTTTATTAATTTAGAACCTTTGACACGTTTTATGGATTTTTCTAATTTAACAAGTTTTTATAATTTTATCAATTTTAATCATTTATGAAATTTTGAAATTTTTGAATTTGTAAATTTTAAAAATATTTTTGACATTTTGAAGATTTTAGATAATTTTGGACACTTGATATTTTCGGAACTTTAGCAATCTAACAATTTTATATATTTGTAATATCTTAGACATTTTTGACGAATTATTCATTTAAAAAATTTCAATAATTTAAGAAATTTTGAACATTTTAGGAATTTCAAAAAATTTGGAAAATTTCAGAAATTTTCATAATTTGATAGATTTTGAAAATTCGAGACATTTCTTAATTTTAGAAATTTTTACAGTTTTGCAAATTGAGAATGTTTTAGAAATTCTAGACAGTTTTATTTTTGTTATTTTTTGAAGATTTCAAACATATTTGTTACCTTAGAAATTTGAATCAGTTTAGAAACTTAAACATTTTTGAACATTTTAAAAATTTTAGAAATTTGATTAGGTTGAAACCTTTCAGAAATTTGAATAATTTTTAGTATCAAATTTTTTTTGTTTATTTTAGAAATTATTAAAAAAATTCTGTGATTTTAAAGATTTTGGAAATTGGAGACGTTTTTATAATTTTAGCACATTTTAGAAATATCAGTAATGTTAGAAATTTAGATAAATTTAATCATTTATCAAATTTTAAAAATTTTGAATTTGTAAATTTTTAAAATATTTTTGACATTCCGAAGAGTTTAGATATTTTGGACACTTGATATTCTTGGAACTTTAGCAATGTAACAATTTTATATATTTGGAATATCTTAGACATTTTTGACAATTTAATCATTTTAAAAATTTCAAGAATTTCAGAAATTCAAACATTTTTGAACAATGTAATATAGAATACTTTTTCAAAGTATAAAAGAATTATCGAGGTTGTGGAATTTTAAAAACGTTTTTAATAGATTTTAAAAATTTATTTCTATTACTTGAACGAATTGCGTAGAATTTTCAAATAAAAAACGCGCAGAAACATAAAAAAAATAACAAAAAAAGATATGCGAGTATAACTTGATACTAAAAATTAAATTTTTCAGTAAAAAATTAACTTATTTCATTGTAAATTTCTTTTTCTGAATTGAAATTTCATACCTTATAATAGGAAAGTTATTTTTCTTCTTAAAAAATGAACTTTTTTCTGAAAATGTAACTGTCTTTAAAAAAATAATCCTTTCAGAAAAAAATAACTTTTTGGTACAAAAAATAATCTCCTTTGTTAAAAATTCGTTTCTTTGCATGGAAAATGAATGTTTACTGCAAAATATAAAAATTTGAATATAAAAATTCTTTTTGAAAGTTTGACTGCCTATTAAAAAATTTGGCGTTTGGGTAGAAAATTCAAATATTTGATTCAAAGTTGAAATATTTCATTCAGAATTCCTATCTTTGTTCAAAAATTAACCTTTTTGTTTACAAATACAACTATGTCGTTAAATGTTCGCTTTTAAAATTTAAAATTCATACTTTATTTGTAGAAAGGTAATCTTTCGTGTTTGCAAATAAGCTTTTTGTTGAAAATTTGACTGTATTTTAAAAGATTTTTCTTTTATCTTGAGAATTCAACTATATTTTATTAAAGGTTCAACTAGTTCGTGAAAAATTCGTATTTTTGGTCAAAAAAATTAACAAGTTCGGTGCAAAATTCAACCTTTTCGTTAAAGATTCGTCTTTTTTTTAATAAAAAATTCGTCATTTATAATAAAATGTTCCATTTTTTAATGGAAAATTTATATTTTATTCTAAAAAATTAATCTTCCTTGTTTGAAAATAAACTATTTTGTTAAATATTTGACTGTATTATAAAAACATGTCTTTTTGTCTGAAAAATCTAACTACTTTAATAATAGTTTAAAAATTATCTTGAAAATTCGACTTATTGTTAAAAAATTTATTTTTCGGGTCGAAAATATAACTGTTTTCTTAAAAATTATTTTTTTTAATGGAATGTTACCTAAATGGTTCACTGAAAATTATTCTTTAATGATTTTTATCTCAAGATCTGATTAATTACTTATTCGCTGATTGGTTTTTTATAATATTCAATATCTTGAAGATTGAATTTTAATTTATCTCTATTAAACAAATAAAGTCAATTATTTATCTTAAAATGATGTAATTGAATATTTTAAATAATTTGTATATTAAAAGATCATTTATTTTTAAGCTATCTCTGTTTTTTTTAATTCGTCTAAATTTTTATTGAATTATAAAATGTTCAGAAATTAAAAGCAAATAAATAATTATTGGAAAATTCGGTTAGTGATGTGAAGGAAAACAAAATTTTGCGCGCGCACATGATAGTCTAGTATCGAATAAAAAGTTATTAGCACCGCACTCGCGAGCGAAGGCTTCTCAAGTAGTAATGACCTTCTTTGATCAGCCATATCATTGAATAGAATATGATCAGTAAGAAATTCTAAAAAGTAAATTTTTTCAAAAAATATAATTTTTAGAACTCTTTTTTTATGCCTGTAAAGTGAACTTAAGACCTACTTTTTAGGAGAAAAAGGTCAGTTCATACGCAAATGATAAAAAATTATTAATCTGTGAACAAGTATCTTTCATTAATCGACGCCCTCACAAAAAAAACTGTGGTACAAAAAATTTACAAAAAATAAAAAAATTCTTGAATATTTAAATTTCTAGCCTTACTGAAATTTTAAAAATCTTTTTAATTTCTAAAATTACCATAATTTCTAGAATGTTCTAAAATTTTAACTAACAAAAATTTATGAAATTTCTAAAATATGCTAAGATTATAAAAACGTGTCTAACTTCCAAAATCTTTAAAATTACCAAATTTTTTCAAAATTTCTGACATGTACAAAAAAAATTTTATAACTTAAATTTTTCAAATTGGTTAAAAGTTTCAACCTAGTCAAATTTCTAAAATTTTTAAAATGTTCAAAAATGTTTAAGTTTCCAAACTTTTTGAAATTCCTAAAATGTTTAAAATTTCTAAACTTACTGAAATTTCGAACATTTTTCTAAAATTTGAAATGTTAAAAAAATTTTGAATTGCATCATTTCTACAAGTAATAAAAATCTTCCAGCCCTATCAACTTTATAAAACATTTACAATGTTCAAAAATGTTTGAATGTATGAAATTATTTAAATTTCAAAAATGAATTAATTGTCAAAAATGTCTATGATATTCGAAATATATAAAATTGCCAGATTGCTAAAGTTCAGAAAGTATCAAGTGTCCAAAATATCTAAAATCTTCGGAATGTCAAAAATATTTAAAAAATTTATAAATTCAAAATATTCGAAATTTCATGAATGATTAAAATTGATGAAATTATAAAAACTGTAAAATTAGAAAAATACATAAATTTTTGGAATTTGTAAAATTATTAAAATTTCTACACTCTTCCAAAAATGAAAAATTATTGAAATTTCTAAAGTTATAAAAACCTCTCAGTTCACAAAAGTTTATAAAATTACAAAAATGGAAAAAATATAACAAAATTTTAAATATCTAAAATTTTCCAATTTTTTAAAATTGTAAAAATTTCTAAAATTAAGAAAGTTCTTTAATTTTCAAAATCTATCAAATTATAAAAATGTCTGAAATTTTCCAAATTTTTCGAAATTCCTAATCTGTTAAAAATGTCTAAACTTATTGAAATTTAAAAAATTCTCCTAAAATTCAAAATGTTCAAAATTTTTTGTATTTTATCATTTCTACAAGTTATAAAAATGTTCCAAACCTATCAACCTTATAAAAAATTTACACTGTTTAAAAATTTTTAAATTTCTAAAATTATTCAAATTCTTAAAATAATTAAATTGTCAAAAATGTCTAAGATATTCCAAATACATCAAATTGCCAGATTGCTACAGTTCCAAAAATAATCGGTGTCCAAAATATCAAAAATCTTCGGAATGTGGAAAATATTTTAAAAATGTATAAATTTAAAATTTTCAAAATTTCATAAATGATTATAATTGATGAAATCATGAAAACTTGTGAAAATAGAAAAATCCATAAACTCTTCAAAATTCCAAAAAAATCCCAAATTTTTTTAATTTCCAAATTTATTATAAGATTTGTAGAATTTTGGAAAATGATTAAAATTCTTAAACTCTTCAAAAATTCAAAAATTATCGAAATTCCTAAAATTATAAAAATCTCTCAATTCAAAAAATTTATAAAATATACCAAAATTGATAGGCTATGAAACATATTCAATATCTAAAATCTTACAAATGACTGAACTTTGTAAAACTGTCAAAATTTCTAATAATTTTGAAAATGTCTGGAATGTTTGAAAAGTATTAAGATTATTTAAATTCTAAAAATATTCTATACTTATAAAAATATTTAAATTTATAAAATGATTAAAATTTCTCAAATATTTAAAATTTCTAATGTTTTAACAAATTTGTTTAGTTTCTAAATTTTTAATATTCTGGTACTTAATATCACTGTAGACTTTTAAAGGGTATTTCTTGATCAATAAGATTCAAAAGTTTGAAATTGATTAAATGTTCAAAAATTATAAAATTATAAAAATTTTAAAAATCATAAAAATATTTTCAAAATCCATAAATTTACTAAATTTTTTTTAATTTCCAAGAATTTTAAAATTTTTTTAAATTTTCAATAAATTTAAAAGATTCAAGGATCTATAATATAATAATAATAACAATATCTAATATTTTTGTATTTGATCATATGTTCATAATTTCCAGAATTATCAAAATTGGTGAAAAATTATAATGCTAAAAAATCTTTTAGTTTTGGAAAATTATTGAAAATACTAAAATATTAAAAATATTTTAAATGATTAATATTTCTAAAATATCTAAAATGTTTCGTATTTGCAAAAAAGTCAAAATTTCTAAGGTTATGAAAATGTCTCGAATTTTTAAATTCTATAAACTTATACAAATTTCTGAAATTTCCCAAATTTTTGATATTCCAAAAATGATGAAATTTTCTGAAATTCCAAAAATGTTTAAATTTTCTGAAATCTCAAAAAAAATTTAAATTCTAAGATCTACAAAATTTGTCAATTTTTTAAAATTTATAATACTTCAAAAATTATTAAAATTAATGAAATTGTAAAAGTTTTTAACATCGTTAAAGCGTCTCAAATGTTCAAATTTTCCAAACTGTCTAAAGTACTCAAATGTACCGAATTTCCAAAATGACTACAAAATTATCCAAATTTTTATAATTATCTTATCTTATCAAAATTTGTGGAATTTTCAACGTTTTTAAAAATATCAATATTTCCTAAATTATCAACATTTTATTTTATTATTGTTTGAAAATTATAAAAATTTGAGAAATTTTTTAAATTAATTTTTTTAAACATTTTTGATATCCTAAACTGTTCAAAAAATTTTAAACGATTGAAATTGTACTTCATTTTATAATTTTCAAACAGTATAGTATTTTGAGAAATTTTTGACGTTTCAAAAGATTAAGAAATATTATTAATTTTTATAAATTTACAAAAATTAGAACATTATAGAAATTTAAGGAAAAATAAATGAAGATTTCTGACTCATCATGTTCTATTTAAGGACATGGCTGACCAAATAAAGTCACTACTACTTGTGAAAGCGAAGCGGGTACGCCTGGACATCTGTAGTCATATCTCGAGAACCAAAAAAGATTTTTCAAGTGTAATGGTCCTGAATTGAAAAAGATACTTTATAAGCTACGTGGGATAACTTTAGGGTTCTTGCTTCTATTTTTTTGGGCCCTGCCATGCATTGAATTTAAGATCCAAAATTCAAGACATTTTCTTTTTTTTTTAATTCTCAAGTGTTATATTCTGCTCGGAATGTAAAAAAATTATTTCTATTTGTGGTCATTCAATGCAGTATTACATGGTGTTTCCGAAAAAACGATAAAAAAATTATTCGGTTCTTCCTTGAAAAAGTAATCACGTATCAAAGTCAGCAGTGTTTCTCAATTTTGTAATTGTTTTTAGTTTATTTTGTCCTATAGGAAAACCGATAAAAATTACCTTTGAATATTTAAAAACTTTAACTTTATACCGAAGTAGTAAACGACAAACAAGAATAAAAAATGTTCAAAAACAGTCCAAAAGTAATAAAGATTTATGACGTTTATGCCATAAAAGGATTGTTAGCTATAAAAAGACCCTCATAAAATGCACATGTGTAAATAAAATATGTAAAACAAAGAAATAAATTTAACTTATTTCCAAAAGCGTTCGATAATATTTTTTTTCTTTATATATTTACCATTTTTATAAAATATCTAAAAGTGATGAACAGTGAAGAAAAGTCGTTTGCAAAAAGCTTAATTAACCTTGATTCCGCTTTTGATGATAAATATCAGTTCTCAAACAATAATTTAATATCGGCTAAAAAATCTCTCAGAATCTGAAACTTTTCAAAAAATGGCTCGATATTTTATTCTCGCTTTCAGTTTATGCATTTTAAGATTCTTTATCGAAAAATTACCTTTCTTTTCAGGGAAAATGGAGGAAGTGAGAAAGGTGGAAGAAATGTAGTGGGGAGTAAGAGACTGCTTTAAAGAGTGGAAGATAAAGTAGTGGAAGCAGAAGAAAAGAGGGAAAGGAGAAGTATAGCAAAAAATTGATAGGGGTATTGGGGCATGGGAAATAATGAAGGAAATTAGTAAAGGGAAAGGAATTAGTAGAATTCGATGAGGAGGTGAGAAGTACGCAAGGTAGGTAAGTGGTAGGAAGTAGAGGAGGAAAGATAGAAGAGAGGAAGTATTCGATGGGAGATGGGGCGAAAAAAATAAGTGAGAGGAGGAGAAGTATAGAAAAAACAGTTAGAGGTATGAAGACCAATTAAGGAGAGGATACGTGAGAGAAGAAGAAACAAAGCAGGCAAACCAGGAGAAAAGTAAAGAAAAAGTGAGAGAACTGGTGAGAACAGGTTGAATGGTAGGGGTGAGTAAGTAGGGAAATTAGGGAAAAAAGTAGAAGACGGAGAATTAGTGGAATTAGATCAGGATCTGAGAATTACGTAAAGTAGGAAAGGGGTAGAAAGTAGACAATAGAAGCGAGGGCAGGGGATGTAGGGGATGGGAGATAGGGCGGAGAAAAATAAATAAGAGAAGAAGAAGCATAGAAAAAATAGTTAGAGGTATGAGGACTATCTAAGGAGAGGATACGTGGGAGAACAGGAAAAGAAGTAAAAAAGTTACAAGAAAAGCAAAACCAGGAGAGAAGTTAAAAGAAAGTAAGAGAAGTGGCGAGAAGAGGTTGAAAGGTAGGGATGAGTGAGTAGGGAAAGTAGCGGAAAAAAGTGGAAGACGGAAAATAATTAGTGGAGTTAGATCAAGAGTTAAGAATTAGGCAAGGTAGGAAAGGTGTAGAAAGTAGAGAATGCAAGTGAGGGAAGGGGAACTATGAGATAGGAGATAGGGTAAAGAAAAATAAATAAGAGCAGAAGTATAGAAAAAATAGTTAGAGGTATAAGGAACAATTTAAGAAAGGATAAGTGAGAGAAGAGGTGATGAAGTAGGGTAATGATAAGAAGCGGAACCAGAAGAGGAGAGATGAGGAAAGAGGAGAGACGATTTTAAAAGCGACGGGAGAGTAAGTAGGAAAAGCAGGAAAGGGGGAAAAAAAAGTAGAGGAGTGAGTGGATATTAATAAGGAAGTGCGAAGTATTCACGGTAGTTGAGGTGCAGCAAGCGCAGGATGGGAGCAAGGGTTGGAGTAATATGGGACGGGAGGTAGTGTGAAGAAAGAATGTAGGTGTAAGAGAATTATCAAAAATAGATGGATTATAGAGACTAAGGAAGGGCATGGTACTAAGGAAGAGAAGGGTGAGTAAAATAAGAAAGTATTGGAATAATAAGAAGTAGCAAAGGCAGGAGAGAAGTAAAATGAGACGATAAAATCATTGGAATCTTTGGTCGGGAAAGTATAAAATGGAGAGGAATTGGTCGAATACGGTTAGTAGGTGCAAAGTACGCAAGGTAGTTAAGGGGTAGAAAGCAAAGAATAGAAGCGAGGGAAAGGGAAGTCTGAGATAGGAAATAGGACAGAAAAAAGTAAGTAAGGGAAGGAGAAGTATGGAAAAAAAGTCGTAGGTGTGGGAACTCATTAAGGAGAGGATAAGTGACACACAAGGAAATGAAGCTGGGGAATTATACGAAATAGCGGAACCAGGAGAGAAAAGATAATAGAAGAGGAGGGAAGAGATTGAAAGCAAAGGGTTACTTAGTGGAAAAAGTATGGCAGGAAAAGTAGAAGACGTACAGGCATTAGTGGAATTAGGTACGAAAGAGTGAAGTATCCACAGTGTCTTAGGGACAGGAAGCAGAGAATAGGAGCGAAGGTTGAAGTAGTATAAGATGGTAGATAGGGGGAAGAAATTATGTAGGTGTTTAGGAATTATAAAATAATAGATGGGTTATAAGGACTAAGGAAGGAAATAAGACTAAGGGAGAGAAGTGTGAGTGGAAAGAAGAGAAAGAAGTAGAATAATAAGAAGTAGCAAATGCAAGAGAGAAGTGAAGAGAGAGGATCAAATCCTGGGGATTTTTGGTCGGGAAAGTATAAAAGGGAGAGAAATTAGTGGAATTCGGTCAGTAGGTGCAGAGTACGCAAGGTAGGTAAGAAGTAGAAAGCAGAGAATAGAAGCGAGAGAAGGGGAAGTATGAGATAGGAGATAGGAAATAGGGTAAAGAAAAATAAGTAAGGGAAGGAGAAGTATGGAAAAAATAGTCGCAGGTGTGGGAACTAATTAATGGCAGAATAGGTGACACAAGAGAAAATGAAGCTAAAGAATGATACGAAGTAGGGGAACCAGGAGAGAAAAGATAAGAGAAGAGGAGAGAAGAGGTTGAAAGCAAAGGGATACTTATTAGAAAAAGTATTGAAGGGAAAGTAGAAGACGTACAGGCATTAGTGGAATTAGGTACGAAAGAGTGAAGTATTCACAGTCTCTTAGGGGCGAGCAGTAAAGAGAGAGGATGAAATCATGGGGATATTTTGTAGGGAAAGTATAAAAGGGAGAGGAATTAGACGAATTGGAGCAGCAGGTAAAATGAGAAAAGATAAAGGTGAGGAATGATACGAAGTAGTATAAGATGGGAGATAGAGCAAAGAAAGGAAGTGGATGTAAAAGAATGATGGAAAAAAGGTATGGGTATGGGGACAAACAAAGGGTGTGGAACTAAGGAAGAGAATGGCGATTTAAAATGAAACGAAGTAGTGAAACAATAGAATTTATTGTTGGTACGAGAGGAGAGAAGAGAGAGGATAAAATCACGGGGACAGTTGTCAAGAAAAGTGGGAAAGGAAAAGTAGAAGAGGGAGATGAATTATTGGAATTAGATAAGGAGGTGCGAAGTACGCAAGATATGTGCGTAGTGGAAATAAACTTATGGAAGAGGGAAGGGGAAGTATGGGATTAACGATAAGGTAGAGAAAGGAAGTAGGGCGAACATCAGTATAAAAAAGTGGTAGTACTGAACCAAGGACGTGAAGGATAAGTGAAAGCAGAAGACATCATGTAGGAGAATGCTTAAATGTAGCAGAAGAAAGTGAGGTAGGAAGAACAGAGGATGAAATCAAGAGGGTAGTTAGTAATGATATTAGGGGAGAAAAGTATAAAAGGTACGTGAGTAAGTGGAATCTGATGAGGAGGTGTGAGGCACGAATGCTAGTTGAGGGGCGGGAAGAACATGATAAAATCACTGGAATAGGAAGTATGAGTAGGTAAATAAGGCGAAGAGAGGAAGTAAGGGGAGAAAAAGTACATAAAGAAAAATTAAGCGTACGGCTAAAAATGGAGGGAAGAGTAAGTAAGAGGAGAAGGAATAAGACAAGGAAATGTTAAGAAGAAACAAAAACAGGAGAAAGAAGAGACGAGGAGAGGACCGAGAGATAAGATAAAAGGGAAGTAAAGGAATGGATTGTTGATGAGTGGAGATGAGGAAAGATGAATGGAGAAGAGGGGAAAGAAGTGTAGAGGAGAGGAGAGAAGAACTAACTTTTCACATTTAAGAGTGATTTAATTCACCTAATTCATTTGATAAATAAATTTTAACTGAATTATTATCTAGTTCCTTTGCATTTTTTACATGACCCCGTTCTTTAAAAGTAATTTACGATATACTGTCTTAACTTTCCGCGATGTCGTAATCGTGATTAATGCTTCGAAACCTTCCGCTATTACCTATCGTCGAGCAATTCAATATCTGAGACAAAGAGGATGACGTCACTACTTTAGTAGAAAATTGATTCCGTGTCGACTGTTTTTCATCCGCTGCGATAGCACTTTCTTAATTTCTGCGATGGCAGGCAACAGTTGGACGATTAAACTCCATGACGAACTTTGAATATCCAGCACGGAAGTGTAGATTTGCCGCACCATCGATGAAGCGAGGGTTTTGTTTAATTTCGAATCAATTAAAGTTCCCCGCGAGTTATGAACGATAGACTTCTAGCATAATCAATTCTGCTATTTTAATGCAGATCAGATTTCGTCCAAACTTGCAGGTTTTGATAATTGGGCCAATGCACAGAAATTGGGATTTTGGGGAACAATCAGGTGACATTTTGAAGCCAAGAAGTTCCTTTATTTATCACCACGTTGGTTCATTCAGTCGGTTTTTATTTAAAAATAATAAATTTAATGATAACTGATATCTCTATTCCGTAAATAAAACCAATTATTTTTAATAAAAATTAGACATTAGTATTGAGAGAGAAAATTTGAGAATATTTTATCAAGTTTCTAGATATCAAATCAAAATTTCAAGAAAAAATTGAACTTACTAAACGAGTCGTTTTAACAGCAAAAGGTTTTAATTTCATTTCAAAAACTATTCAATTTATCTAAAAAGTACTATCTAAAAGTATTTATCTAATACTATCTAAAAAGTATTTATCTAAAAAGAGATAAACTTTCGAAAAAAAACAGTTATATTTTTTATCCTAAAAATATGAATTCTTATCTATTTTTCTTTACATAGATGAATTTTCTATCAATATCATTAGTTTGATACAAAAAAGGCAATTTTTTAACGAAATAGTTAAATTGTTAAAAAAGAAGTTGTTGGATTTGCAACTTATAAATTAAAGATTTAATATTTAAGTCCAACAAGAATATTTATATATTATTTTAAAAAGTCAAGTTCATTCCAAAACAACGAATTTTAAACAAAACAAGAAAATTTTCAATCAAATCAAAAAAAATATTTTTTAAAAAGATCAGATTTCGAACATGAAAATTAATTTTCTGTTGAAATGATAGATATTTCTGAAAAATTCATAAACTTTAAAAAAATTAATTGCATTATCAACCAAAGATATAAAATCAAAAAGGAAAAAAATAATAATTTTTAACAAAGTACTTTAATTATCACTAAAAAGTATTTTTTTAAATGGAAATTTAAATAGTTAAGTATCAGCGAAAGAAGATTATTTTTTAACAAAATAATAGCATTTTAACTTAAAAAAAAACATTTTCTTCCTAAAGAGATCAATCTGGAAACCAAATAGACGAATTGAAAAAATAGAGATTTTTTAGTTATGAAAGAAACTTGAAATATTCTTATAATTTTGAAAGCTCTCGCAAAGTTGTAAAAGTTGACTTCAAATTTGCCAGATTTATTTCAAAACTTTTCGAGATCTTTTAAAATATGTTGATATTTTTGTACATTTACGTTAAAATTTCATTAAAAATTTTCCAAGAAATTAATATGATTTTTTTGAGATTTCTGAGAAAATTAAAAGAGAGTTTTAGAGATTTCAAATATGTCGAAAAAGTATTAATCTCACATTTTACAGGAGTTTAAAAAATTAAGAAAAATTCTAGCAAGTTTAAAACATTTGTAGGAATTTTAGGATTTTAGAATAATTTAGGAAAATGTTGATAAATTTTCGGAAATCTTTCAAAGTTTGTTTTAAAATTTCTTTATTATCTTCAAAATTTCTTAAATTCGTAGATATTTTTTAAAAAAACTTGAAATATTCTTAACATTTTGAAAGCTCTTGAAAAGTTGTAAAAGTTCACTTCAAATTTTCCAGATTTGTTTCAAAACTTTTTGAGATCTTTTAAAATATTTTGATGTTTTTTCACATTTACGTTAAAATTTCATTAAAAATGTGCCAAGAAATTTTTAGAAAAGTTTTGATTTTTGATTTTTCAAAAGAATTTTGAAAAAATTTCAAGTTTTAAAATATTTTCAAATCTTTTTAAAAAAATTAAATTTTCTAAACGAGTCGTTTAATTTTAGACGCAAAAAGATGAATTTTTAACAAAAATTAAACATTTTCACTAAAAAATATTTTAATTTCTAATCAAAAAATTTAAATTGCCTCCCAGAAACACGAATTTTGAAACCAAATAGACAAATTTCCAAAAAAAAAAAGATTTTTCAGTCTAGAAAAAAAAGTATCGACCAAAGAATAAATTTAGGCGAAAAAAGAATTTTTAATACAAACAAAGTTTTCATACATGCTCACTTTTTATATTTTTTCAAGGTTATATAAATATGAATTTTTTAAGATTCTTGATAAGATTGAACAAGATTTCTGAAGATTTTAAATATGTCGGAAAAGTATTATTCTCATATTTTCCAGGAATTTAAAAAATTAAAAAATATTCTAGTCAGTTCAAAACATTTGTAGGAATTTTAGAATTTTGGAATACATTACAAAAATTTTGATAAATTTTCAAAAATCTTAACAAGCTTATTTTAAAATTCCTTTATTATCTTCAAACTTTCTTGAGTACGTAGGTATTTTTCAATGAAACTTGAAATATTCTTAAAATTTTGAAAGCTCTTAAGAAGTTTTAAAAACTGCCTTCAAATCTACCAGATTTGATTCCAAACTTTTCGAGATCTATTAAATTTTGTTGATATTTTTATACATTTGCTTTCAAATTTTATTACAAATTTGCAAAAAAATTTTTAGAAAAGTTTTGATTTTTGATTTTTTTAAAGAATTTAAAAAAAATGTTCATGTTTTAAACTATTTTCAAATCTTTTCAAAAAAATTAAATTTTATAAACGAGTCGTTTAATTTTAGACGCAAATAGATCAATTCTTAATAAAAATAAAACACATAATTACTGTTGTTTCAACAGTAAAAGATTTTCATTTCATTTCAAAAACTATTCAAGTTATTCCAAAAGTAGGAATTTGGAACAAAGAATTGTTATTTAAGACAAAAAAAAGTTATATTTTTCATCCTAAAAATATGCATTCTGATAGATTTTTATTCACATACATGAATTTTGCTAACAATATTATTAGTTTTATACAAGGAATACGAATTT
>JAAAKG020134828.1:0-13723 GCA_010014905.2 Druon quercuslanigerum
TTCAGCTCGATCTTTTATTTTAAAAAAAAGTTCTCAGGTTCAAAAAAATATTCAGTGAACTGAAAAAGTGAGTCGGTGATATAGGTATTTCGCTGTGTCACATGCCCTTAAATGAGCTGCAAGCAGATGATAAGCGTCATCCTCAGGCAGAAAACGAACTCATGCGAGATTCATATGAAAATATTGAAAATGGTAATGCATTATGGCATTTAATCACTTATTTAATTATTAAATTATTTATTATTTTATTGCATTAAATACGTTATTACGTCTTTAAATACGTATACAAATATGTGAATCTTAATTTTATTTTTGTCCTCATGTTATTATCGACCATGGACTTAAAAGATTAAGAAGCATACGATACCGATATTTATGAGGATCAGGATGAAATGATGCAAGATTTAAACACGAACGGTACTTTCAAAATATTGTTTATACACTGCCGTCATGAATTGCCAGTACGATCAGCGAAAGTAATATTGAAAATCACTCCTGACTTTAAAACTTGACTACTCTTTCCAGTAATGGAGCAAAAAACTTTTTTTGTAAGTTGAAGAGCTTATTAAATTACGCGTAAATCAAACACTAATGAACGAAAATAAACGAAAGAAAAGTTAAAACAAATTTAAGTATTTCTCAAATTTTATACCAAAACTTAAACTTGTGGCTATTATTCCCTGTTTAAAGTGACAGATATGATCCGATAGAGACGGATAGGATTCGGAAACATTTATCTGGATATTTATACGGTATTTGTGTCTGGTTTTAAATCTGGTTCTACGCGGAACTTGGTCAGTTTGTACAATTTTTTCTACCTGGTTTTTATCCGGTTATATGTGAAATATTTTCGGTGTTGAGTAGAACCCTATACGATTTTCATCGGATTCTATCCGGATACATATACGGTAATTGTGTCCGGTTTTAAATCTGGCTCTATGCGGAACTTGGTCGATGTTTACAATTTTGTCTACCTGGTTTTGTATGCGGTTGTATACGAAATATGTTCGGTTTCCAGTAAAGCCATATACGGTTTTCATCGGATTCTGTCCGGATACGGTTTTTGTGAACGACTTTGAATACGATTCTATACGGAACTTAGTCAGTTTATACAATTTTTTCTATCTAGCTTTTTATCCGGTTGTATATACGAAATATTTCTGGTGTCAAATGGTCTTATACGAGTCTTTCATATCTGGAGGTAAGGTGTTACACTCAGAAAGCAAAATACATTTTGATGAAAACTTATGCAACCAACTAGAAATTACTTTAAAGGAAGGCAAAAAAAGGAAAAAGTAGCAATTAAATTGAAATTTAAACGAATTGTATTCTAAAACTTTTTTTCAAATGAACAGTATAACAGTATATCTATATTGTATTTTTTGTAACACGTTTAAATTTAATATTGGACCCTTCAACACCATCCAAGCTCCATATTTCGTACTTCATGGATTGAATATCCATAACATTAGAGGAATAATGATTTTACAATTATTAAATTTAACTTGAATTTTGTTTGGATAATTTTGGATTAATTTAAAATAAACATGTTTGTATGGAATTGCCATATATTTAATTTAAATTTGTCGTCTTACAGTTTTCCCAAGTCGAAAAGTCCTCTTTTTATTCTATTAAATTCTCTAGCCTCAGAGAGCTTACGAGGATCTGATGAGGATTAATTCAATATAATGCAAGTACTATTTAAATACTCAAAATGTGCACAAATTTCCATTTGTGCATGTTTGGAGGTCTTAGAGCCGATTTAATCAAATACTTATTAGATTCTCGTAGATTCTGTATTCAGTGATTATTCTTATTTTAATGTGCATGCGTTGTAGAGCGCGCTTTTTTGAAATAGCAAAAATTTAAATACAAATATTCTTAATAAATAATCATTATTAAATGTACAGAAATTTAACATCCATCCATCTTCTTACTTGTTTTTAATGCAGAATAAAATGACAATGTGATTTTATTGAATAAAAGAAATGTTTAGTAGATTATAAAGGAACCCGCACAATTTACATTAAAATCCGGCCCCGGTCATATTTTTCAATAAACTGTGATCAGCACAATCACTGAAAATATTAGAAACACTAGTAAGACCAGTCCAGCTAATAAGGGCAACGAAATAACGCTGTCCTCGTAATAATAGGTAAATCATGGCGCTGCCCTGGCAATTTAAAGGTAGAAGACAGTTCAGACAATGAATACAAGACTGCATATCAGTCCAATTATTAAAGGAAAAGCCAGTCCAGTTACTAAAGGCAATGTAATGGGACTGCCCTGGCAATGTTAAGATTTTTCAAAATAATCAAGGCAAAAGACATTCTGGACTACCAAAGATATTTTGTGGTCCAGATAATTAAGACAAGACTATAGGTCAGTCCAACCAACAAAGGCAAGACATGTTATTAGTCAAAAATAAATTTTTTAAACTGAAAATTAAATTATTCCATTTTTTAAAACTAGCTTTTCCACTTAGAAATTCAATAATTTGGTTTCAAAAATTATTTTGTTTAGTTGAAGGTTCAACTGCATGGCATAAAATTCATATATTTTGTTAAAAATTTTTCTATCTTGGTCAAATTGTAATCTTCTTGATTGAAAATGTAATCTTCTTTTCCTTCTTGGTCTATTATTTGACTTAAAGTTGAAATACTCTGTAAATTATAATTTGTTTTTTATCGGGGACTCATAATTACAGTTAAAGCAATACTATTTGCTTTTAAATGAACTTTTATGTTAAAAATGATACTGTTTTTCAGAACATTCATCCTTTTTGCATGAAAATTTAATAGTTTGGTAGAAAATAAAGGTATTTGGTTCAAACTTTATAATGTATAATGTACAAGTTAAAAATCAAACTATTTGGTAGACCATTATTGTATTCTATTGTAAAGTCGTTTTTTTGGGAATAAAAGTACTCTTTTTGTTGAGAACTTATCTTTAAGGTTAAAAATTTAACCATTCTGTTGAAAATTCGTTTTAAGCGGTATATTTGATAAGATGAAAATTAAACTACTTGGTAGAAAATTGATGTGTTTTATTAAAAATTCGTATTTTTGAAACAAAATAATTGCGTTTTTGGGTAAAAATAGTTGTATTTTCCAATAAGAAATAGTCGTCTTTTTGGATTCAAAATGAATCGTGTGTTTTGAAAATTCAATTTTTTGTTTGAAAATTGATCTGCTTGGTAGAAAATTCAAACATTTGGTTAAAAAGCCATCTTTTTAGCTAGAAAAGTATTCTTGTTTGTTGCAAGTTCAACTTTCTTGTTAGGAATTGAACTATCTTGTTAAAAATTTATCTTTCTGGATTGAAAATGATGTTTTTTGTTAAAAATTCATCTTTTCTGACTTTAAACTCCACTTTTTTCTAAACCATTAGACCTTTGTCAAAATTTGACCATTCGATCAAAAATGAATCTTTGTATGCTAGGAATTCAACTATTTGATTAGAAATTCAACTATTTTGTTAAAAATCTAATTATTTTTGGAAAATTTAACTGTTTTGTTAAAAGACATCATTTTTGGTCAAAAATTTAACTATGTTGTTAAAAATTAACATTGAAAAATCCTCCTTCTTGGTTGAAAATTTATCTTTCTTGTTTGAAAAGAACCTTTCTATTAATTTAGCCGTCTTCCAGAAAGTGAATGTTTTTGGCTTCAAAATTGTACTATTTGCTTAAATCTTAAACTATTTTTTGGAAATCTCCCGTTTTATTCAAAAATTTTGCTCGTGGGTTGTTATTGTAACGTATAAAATATCTTTTGGTTGAAAATCCAATTATTTTGTTCATAATGCAATATATTTTGTCTAGAAACCGCAATTTCCAGGTCTACATTTTAGAAAAGGTAAGCTTTCAAATAATTCGTTCTTTTTTCCTTTGTTAATTCCTGTCGAAACTTGAAGCCATATTTTTGTTTAGGTACAACTGTGTCTTTCCACACATTTTTAACCTCTGTTTGTTGACAGTTGAATTGAGACATGTCGAAACTGTCTGCCATTCGAACGTGCATACGTTGCGTCGATAATCGGAATGCTTACTTTGGACGCGCTTATTTAAAATGATGAAATATGCGTGTCAAACTTTGTAACAAACAATTAATGATTATAGACAATTGTTCGGTCACAAAATAGACTTATAAAGTGAAAGTTAATTATTATTTGATTTTACTGCTTTAAAAATAAATAATCGATTTTAAATTTAAAGGAAGAAATACATTTTTCAGCACAAATATAAATTTAAAATAATTTTTTATTTCTTTATGCACTTTACAATTATTGTTTGTTGTAAAGAATTATAAACAAATCCAAAATTTAATTTACTTTCAAATAAATAGCAATATATTACTGCTAAATATTTTCTTGTAAATCAAAGTAATAAAAAAATGATTTTAATTTCTACATTCCTTATATATTATTGTTGCAATATATTGCGAAAAAATCGACTCTTTCAGTTTTTTTGAAACTTGAAAGTCAGTTAAGGAGGATAAAAATATTTTAAAGAAATTATCCTATACTTCGGCTTTTGAGATTTTTAGTAATATCTACGATGCGGAGACAGAAGGAATTTTTTATATGAAACTTTAGGGGCGGGTTTTTTACTCAAAAAGAAAGTTTTCATTGCTATTAGAACTTCGCACAAACTACATTTTCTCGATTGTATGTTTGTATTAAGAGCCCTATAGCATCGGATAGAAGATCGTTTTCGGTCTTTACGATACACCCATCACCCTCTTCATTTTTCGACCAATTTCCGGACAGAGCTGGATAAAAAAGATTAAACATTTCATTATTGATTATTTACATTTGAAAGTAATTTTTACTTTATAATATAAAAAAAATTGCTTTCGTTTTAAATAAAAATAACAATAAAAACGTAGCTAATACATTCTGTGATGGGAATGTAAAAATAATTTTTCAAATCAGACCGGGCTCTACACTTGAAATCGCAAAATCTCTCTAGGACGAAATATGTTATTTTTAGAGGAGATTAGGCGAAACGTATTTTTCCGACTTGCAAAAAAATCTGTTCGAAAAGTAATGCGCATTTGAATTTTTTATTTATTATTTTCTTTTTCATTATAATGGTGTTTATAGTCTTCTTCAAAAATCCACCGGAAAATTAAGAGAACGTTTAAAAATTAACAAAATGGCAGAGCTTTTTCTGAAAATATTAAAACCCGATTTTCTTCAAAAACCCACGTTTCAATTTGTTGCAATTTTTTTTGGAACTTTTACTTTGATAATGAAGAAATCTTGTAAGTTTGGTACTTGCTAAATAACTTTGTAGCTAGGAGAATTCTTTGTTCTTACAGTCGAAGTTTCTACTTTTTATTTGAAACAACGACAGATGCGAAAAAATCTTAAGATGAAAGTTTTGCACGTCTAAAAAAGTTATATAAAAACTTTTTCTGGTTTTTGTGTGATATTTTTCATAGTTTAAGCGGGAAATTTAAAAAATTTATTTTTAGGGGAAAAAACTTCGCCCGATCTCAAAAATGGTTTAGCCCACTTTATACAGATAAGATGCTTTTCTGGTATTACTAGAAACTTTTTAAAATATTTGGAAGACTAAAAAGAAGAGTTTTGCAGAAAATATATTTTCTCATGTTTTTAAAATTTGATCAAAATAATAAAGAAGATTTTCTTGAAAAAAACAACTTTTTATTCCTCTAAATATTTTTGAAATTTTTCTAATAATACCAGAAAGGCATATCTTATCAGTATCATGTATGCTAGACCATTTTTGAGGACGGGAGAATTTTTTTTTGTTGCTAAAAATGTAATGTAGTATTATTGTTTACAAGAAAAAAAAAAGAAAATTCGATTGTAAGAATCAATTGTAAGAATCCAACTTACAAGATATCTTAATTATCAAAGTAAAAGTTTTTTTCCACGTTTTTTTTATGATTCTTTACAACAAATAATAATTGTGGCACAATTAGAATTTACAATGTAACTTAAGTTGTAATCAGCAAAAAAGAATACTTTTCTACCGAAAAAGAGTACTTTTCAAATTTTCGTTTCTATTTTCAATTAATTGATTAATTTTAATTGATGAATGAATGAATTATTTTTTAATTAATTTATTGAAAATAAATAAATGGAAGGGCAGGCAGAGAAGGATGCTTTCGGGTTCCTGATAGGCGAGGTCAGAGAGTTGATGGAGGACGTAAGGGGGGCGATGGAGGGAGGACCTGCGGGAGATGAGAGATAGGAAAAGGAGGTAAAAGAGATGAGGGAACAAGGAAAGGGCGGAACAAACGTTTGAGAAGGTGGATGACAGGTCGGAAAGGGAATTAGGTGACTAGGGGGAGAGCGGGAAGCAAGGTATTTGGGAGAGGGTGGAGAACATCATGCAAGAGAAAGTGGGAGAGCGTAGGAATGAAAAGGAGGAGAGAGCGGATTGGGAAAGAATAAGGGCAATGCAGTTAAGGATGCACGGGAGAGAAAAGTCAGATCGGAGGAAGGGATCGGTAAGAAATTGAGAGGGTAAAAGCGCTTCTACGGAGCATAGGGTGGGTTAATGGCAAGATAGGGAAAGTTAGGCAGGAGGGGAGAAAGGAGAATGAAGTGGCGGTTTTGGAATTGGAAAAATGGGAAGAAAAATTGGGGGTAATGCGTAACAAAAAAAGGATAAAGGACAAAAAGGTTTTTATCGATCAAGACTTGGGAGTCGGTGGAAGAGATATGGAAGGATCTGAAAAATAAAGTAAAAGAGTGTGCAAAAGAAGGTATTTAGAAAGAAGAAAGGAATGGCGAGGCCGTGGTGGGATAGAGAATGTAAAAAGATGAAGAGAAAGGTGAAAAGGAAGTACAGGAAGTTGAAGGAAGCAAATTCGAAAAGGGAGGAGTACGTATAAATAAGGAAGGAGTTTAGGATAATGTGTAAGAAAAAAGAGCAGGAAAAGGAAAAAGAGCTGCAAGAGGAGTTTAGAAATGTTAAGACAGAAGTGGACGTGTGAAAGATAATCAATTGGTTTCGAAAACGTAGGGTGGTGATAGGTGAGAAGATAGGGAATGACGAAAGAAGGGAATTTTTTAAAGATTCATTTCAGGGATCAGACACACGAAAGAGAGATGAGGGGATTAGAAGAAAAAGGGAGGTAGACGGAGAGGAGCTGAATGACGATGAGATAGAGAGGCAGATAAGGAATTTGAAAACGTCTAAGGCAGCAAGGCTGGACGGGGTGGAGAACGAAGGATGGCTGTTTGGCACACTAGAGATAAAGGAGAGGCTGAAGGAGGTAGTGAGAAAAGTCTGGCGGGGGAGGGATTCCCAATAGGGTGAAAGAGGGGTGATCGTACCACTGTTTAAAAAAGGAGATAGGGAGAGGCAGGAAAATTATAGAGGAATTACGCTAATGAATACGGCATACAAAATATACACGGTGGTGCTGGCAGATAGGCTGGGGAAGGATGTTGAGGGGAAAGGCATACTGCAGGAGACGCAGGCGGGCTTTAGGGAGGGAAAGAGTACCATTGACAATATTTACGTTTTGCAGCACGTGGTGCATAGAGAGCTAGTCGAAAGGGTTGCCAAAGTGTACGCGTTTTTTGTAGATCTAAAAGGCGGGTTTCCTTCTGTGGATATAGGGGAGGTTGTGGGAGGCAATCGAAGAGAGGGGAGTGGAGAGAGGGTGAGGGAGGTGTATGAGGAGACGAAAGATAGGGTGAGAGTAGGGGAGGGAATCTCTGAAGGTCTCTGGATGGATAGGGGGTGGAGGCAAGGATGCCCGCTTAGCCCAACGCTGTTTGCCATTTTAATAGCAGATATGGAAAGTAAGCTAACGGCCGGAGTGGTAGAAGGAGTTAGGGTAGGAGGGGTGAGGATATGTTCACTCGCATATGCAGATGACATAGTGCTGCTAGCAAAGAGCGAAGAGGCTTTAAAGGAGTTCAGGAAAGGAGTGGGGAGAGATAAGGGTAGGGAGTGGAGGTGGAAGGGAAAAGCGGTACAGGAGGTGAAAGGTGGACAAGAAGAACGATTTTAGGGATTATAACGGGGAGCCGAGCGTGTAAATATGAGTATAAAGTTTTGGAAGAGGGGGGGGGGAGTAAGCTGGTTAGGAAATGCTGGTGGGAGAAGAACAGACGTGGGGGTGGGAAGATGGAGGTGGAAAAGGAAAGGTATTTTAGAGCGAATGGATTGCAGATGGATGAAGTCAGAAGGATGCATGAGGAAGGAAGGATGGTGTATCAGTTGGTTAAAAGGAATAGCATGGAGAGAGCGGTAAGGGGAACAGAAAAGTGGAGCACTGGTTGAAGGAGTGTAAAGAGGTGGAAAGGAGTGCGATAAGCATGGAGGTATTGTTGCATGAAAGGTGGGACATAAGGGCAGTGGAATAGGTGAAGGGAGTGTTGGGTAAAATAGAGAAGAGGAGAAGGAAGGAGGAAGAGAAATGGAGAAGAAAAGATTGTATATAGGAGAGGAAGTAGATTTAAGAAGATTATACATAGTGTAAATAGTAGATAAGAATTAAATATTAGCTGCTGAGGCAGAGGCTGGCAAGGCGCGAAAATAGCGTCATGCGTGCGAGGCGAAAAAGTAGCGACATGCGTGCGAGGCGATGTGAAGCAAGAAAGACAAGCTCGGCTTAGACATAATGTGTGGAGGGATGTTAGTTTTTAGAGTTAGTTGTAAGAAAATTCTGTTAAAATGGAAGTGTGAGCAAGTCAATTTTTTAAGGCCAGCAGGCCGAAAAATAAACTTTTATCTGATAAATAATTAATTAACTATATTTTCTACCAAATAATTATATTAGTTACTCATGTTCAAACCAAATAGTTTAATTTTCAAACCAAAAAAAAAATTTCCTGAAAAACAGTATAATTTTTAATATGAAAGTTTTCGATCGGTCAAAACTTTGACCTGAGTATTTAATATCATAATTAAAAATGTCGAAATAAAATTTAAATATTTTAAATTTCCTATCTAATAATATTTTTTAAGTGAATAACCTATAGAGTTTAAAATTATAATTATAGTCATCTTTTTTATATTTTAAATCAAGCTTTTAATGTTTTTATCAATAAATAAATATGACGAAACAGAACACAATAACAATATAATTATGAAGTAGTTTCTTCGCGAAATTATTATTGTTGATATTATAAATAAATTTAATAAACAAATGCATTAATGAGGCATTTTTGGACTTTTCAAACGTTTTCGACAACTTTTTCGTTGTCAAATACCGAATTAATTCATATGTTTATTAAATTTGTTAAAAAGGTCATAGAATGTATCATGACTGACATAAAAAATGAATTATGCCATCCACAGATGCACGAATAGTGCGTTTGTTTGTTAAATTTGTTTTCAAAAAATCATAAAATTTATCGTCTTAGTGAAAAAGTCTGAAATCGAAAAAAATGTCCGTTGACAAATGCTACAATAATGCATTTGTTTATCGAATTTGTTAAGAAAATTATTAAATTGATCAAAAAATATTATTTTTTCTGAAATGATCATTAAGTTCCTAATTTAAAAAGTTGACATCGAATTTTTATGTCAAAAATGCTGGAGCAATGCTTTTTTCATTAAATTTGTTTTAAAAATCATTAAATTTATCAACTAATTATAAATGTTGCTTAAATCGTCATGAAGTTCCCAATTGAAAGGACTGGCATTGAAAGAAAAAGAATTTTACTGTCGATAAATGCCCAAAAAATGCATTTGTTTATTAAAAGTATTGAAAAAATAGATAAAATTAATGTACAAATTATAAGTTTTGATAAAATTATCATAAAGTCCCTTATTTAAAAAATTTTCATAAGAAAGAACAAATTTTTCTGTCGAAAAATTACTGACCAATGCAGTTGTTTAATAAATTTGTTGTAATTTCAACAGTAATAATCTCAAAAAAATTTCTTAATCATCAACTTGTTTTTATCAATATTTCTCGCAATATAACTTTAAAAACGTAAAATTATGAAAAATCGTAGAACACATTCTTTGGCAATTTTGAAATTTGGCAATTTCAACAATCTTTCTGTTATTGAAGAGCACCGGGAGCGTCAAACCATTCAGCAGCGTTTTTGTAACCAAACTTCAAGTGCTTCGATGGCGAAGTGGTTAGAGTGCGCGGTAAAATACACTAGTTTAGGTAGTTTAGGTAGTGTTAGAATCCTTGGCGAGTTTGATTTTTCTAAGCGTTAAAGCGTGCGATTATATGTGTCAATAACCCTTTGTGCGAACTATGTATTTAATCATGATAAAAAATGAAAATTTAATAATAATAATTGGAAAAATAGCTTTAAAAAAACTATTAATGCTAAAAATTAAATTTAATTAATTAATGTAATTAAATTTTTTAAAATTGTAAATTGTATAAGTTTTTTTAAAATTATTTTTTCGAAGATGCGCAAAATTAGTCCGACCTACGAACATGCAAATATGGAAATTTGTGCATATTTTGAGTAGTTAAAGAGTAGTTGCAATATAGTGAATTAATACTCATCAGAACCACGTAAAGTCTCTGAGGCTGGAGAATTTAAGAGAATAAAAAGAGGACTTATAGTTCGACTCGGGATATATTATTTCTTATATCTAAATTTGGTTTATTTAAAGCAGATTCACTTGGGTGAAAATATAAATCTACAGAGATATTTGGGAGACAATTCAAAAGAAAAACGATGCCAAATTTGTAAAGGACTTGGTGGAGGTCTTTTGGGGTAGAGCAGCTCTAAAAAAAGGTATCTACAAGAAAGTAGAGCTAATAAAGAAAATGCCAGGCGGGAAGCTTTCAGAAACGAACTGACACCGAAAAAATACAATTTATTAAAAGGCGAGTAATTAGATCATTTCTTTAGTAACCAACCTTATATATGTTTTATGCTCTATGCGCGCATACTTAGTTTGAAAAAAATAATTTCTATTACACAAAGTCAAAACATTTATAATTATAATATTTCTTAAGTACAATAAAGTCTTTTAATTTTTACGTTATGACTGATTCAATATACTCCATGAATAATCACCTGAAACCGATTGGGGTCAAACTCTAATTTAAAAACTTTAATTGGTCTATATTTACTTTTTATATTTCTAGATTCGATTTGTGTATTCTAAGAATAATAAATTATTTTTATTAAGCCAGAAAATATGATTGAAAACAAGAGAACGTGTAAAAAATAGCGATAGTATGTCATTTTTAAAATAAATTAAACACCAACGTTACGTGTTTAAAATTAAGTGATGAGAAACTGTGCGATCAGGGATGAGTTAAATTTATTATCTATAATGATATTTTGGAGTTATCGTTGAAATAATGGAGGAAAAATATTTTTTAAGAGACCTGTCAAAATGTATCATTATCGCAAACTTTTATCATTTATTATAAGTATAATAAGGTACCGAAAATTGTAAAATATGTTTAAAAATAAGGAGTGATACCAACCTTTTGCAGGGTTTTCAGTAAAACTGTTCATCAAAACTTATTCTTCAAGATATTCGCCCTCGAAAACCTGAAAATTAGCAAAAAACACCACTTTCAAACTCGCGTATATTCGAATATACATTTTCAATTTTTAGAAGACGTGCGCAAAGACGTATAACCTAATTACGAAAGAAGGTTATGTTCCCCAGGGTTCAACGTGCATTTCAAATAAATAATTAATTATGAATTTAAAAAAGTGGAACACAACATTAAAAAGTGTTCACAAATACTGTTGGGACGTGAATTACGTGTTTTTAAAACATTGGAGTTGGTTTTCACGAATGTGACCGTACGTGAGTGGTATTTGTCGTTTGATAAGTGTCAAAATCTATGTACTTTGAGGTTAGTTAATTAATTAAAGTGAATATCTGCAGGTTGGAAGTAATTCATTGGTAATATAATCTGCTGTTTTACTTATTGAGTTAAATATGGGAATCAAACGCTTTTGACGACAAGAGTATCGTAAATATCATCAACTGTAAATGTCCTTTTTTTAAAGAATAACTGCAAATACTAGTGCTCGGATTGATTTATGTTCATAACAAATTTGATGTAGAGTGGGACGAAGATCGTGGGGACTAAAGCATAGGCTTTGGACCCACTCTGTCGGCTTGCGGGTTCGATTTCCGCCTCGCACTCTGGAAGAGCCTCTGTGGCCCATGCGGTGAACACTAGTCTAGCTACGTAAGGCTGTTGCTCTTGGTGGTTCGGAACTCACCTTAAGTTCTAGGGCCCCCTCCTACTACCAAGAAAGTGTGTGGGAGGTGTGTTAAGCAATAGGGAAGAAGGTACAAGAAAAATGTAAACCCTCAGGGGACACATTAGAAGTTTTCGTTCCGAACAATTTTGATGTATACCAATTAATTCATTATACCTGGAAGGAATAACATCTATTCACAAATGAGATAAGTAATTTCATAATTTTACAACGTAATATATCGTAATTTTAATTGACTTCTTAATATTTTCTTATTTAGAATTTTTTTCTTTTCCGCAGATTCACAAATTTATAAACATATCTACTTTCAGTATACGCCAGATTACACTAAAGATACAAAAGATAGACAAACTAAAGATTTCAAATTGTTTCAAAGATTTTTAAATGATTTTGAACATTTTCACTAAGGCGTGTCTACCAGATTTCAAATTTCACATACCAATTTCACAAAGCTTTTAAAGGGTTTTAAAGATTTGAAAAGATTGTACTTATTGTAGATTTTAAATAATTTAATGATTTTAATTAATAAAAAAGATTTTACAAAGATTTAAATCTTCATAAAATCTTTTCAAATCTTCCAAGTATTTTAAAATCTTTGAAATCTGGTGTCTTTGAAATCTTTGAAACTCCTTTAAACTTTTAAAAGCTATGTAAAATTGTTATGTAATATTTACAATCTGGTAGACACGCCTTTCTAAAATGTTCAAAATCCTTTTAAATATTTTAAAATCTTTGAAACATTATAAAATCTTTAATGTGTCTATCTAGTGTATCTTTAGTGTAATCTGGTGTATACTCAAATAACAGCGTGGTGAAACTCTGTAAAAATCCGTTATATGGGCATGGCTTATTCTAATTCTGAAACTGAGTTAACATCGAAGATTTGAACTAATAATTTTTATAATTTTTAAGATAAATATCACAAAAATGTACACTTTAACATCCTATATTAGCGCAGACAAATTAAAAACCTTATAAAATTATTCACAATATTAAAATCTGTTTATTTCAATCTATAAAATAATTTCTAAAGTCTAAAAAAATGCCTAGAAGTCTCTGTATTTATTCTGTAATGAATAAAAGATAAATTATATCTTAATAATAATATCTTAATAAAGAATTCATGGAGAATTCCAGGTTTTTAAGGTCGCTGGACAGATTCATCGTTGGAATTTTTATAAACATACCAAACGAACGCCCAGAGCTATCGCACTTTGGGACCGTCCATAAAAGACGTCCGCAGCTAAAAGGAGGGGGGGGGGGTTGACGAAGAGAAATGTGACCTAGTGTGACAAGAAGGGGGTTCGAGAATCCCAGTATTTTTTACAGATAGTCAAATGTGATGACGAAGATTGTTGTGGACCATGGCGTAGCAGCTTGCGGCTTCTTTTAAAATCAAGATTTTTGCCTCCGCCAATGCCTATCAAACAATCACCTTCTGGACTGCACATTCCACCTTTCGATGAAAATAATCGAAAATTTTGTCCGCTACTACTACAATTATCACTTGGTATTCAACCAGAACACAAAGATCTTTTAGAAATACCATATGATA
>JAAAKG020134830.1:0-13723 GCA_010014905.2 Druon quercuslanigerum
TTTATTTATAATCAGGCTGGAAACTTGAGCGGGAAACCCGGAAAGACCGAGAAAAAAACGGGAAATTACTGGGATTTCAATTAAATTTTACTCTACTACTGTTGCAGGGCATATAAGTGAAAATAATTATCGTTTTTATTTTATCAAAGGGGGATGGTAATGAAATAAAATTTTACTTGGGACAAGGCATTTTCGACATAGAACGGGAATTTTTTTGAAGAATAAAAACTGGGATTTAGAAGAAAAAAGATAAAAACTCCCTGTTCCAAGTCAAAATTCGTGCAAAAACGTCAAGTACCCGATTGAAAGTGATTTCTATGAGAAAAATGTGTCAAATTGACATTTTAAATGATAAAAACTTGTAGCCGAATAGGCTAGAATAGGATGATAATGTGTAGCTCCCGTACGCCAGACTATAACAGCAAATATCTCATTTTTCAACCAAAGAAAAGAATTTTTAATCAAAAGTAGGAATCTTCACTTTAAAAAATAACATTTATTTCTAAACTAAAAGATTATTTTAATCTAAAATGATATAAATATTTAACTGGAATACTTCAATTTTTAACCAAAAAGAAGAATTTTTAAATGAGGAGATTACCTTTCAAATAAAAAATTCATTTTCTAAAAAATATCGATTTTATACCAAAATGTTGATTTTTTAACAACATACGTGAACTGTCAACGAAATAAATGAATTTGCAATTTAAAAAGGTAAAACATCAAAATTTTTAAACTTTGAACTAAAAAAGGTCAATTGTCCACATGAAAATTTAACAATTCCAAATGCTTACTTAAAAACTTGATTTTAAACAAATTAGTTGTATTTTTAAAAAGATATAAATTTTCAATTAATGTGATGAATCTTCAAACAAAATTAGTTTTTAACAGAAGAGTTCAGATTCCAAGCGCAAGTAGTTGCATTTTCATGAAAAAAAGGTGCATTATAAACGAAAAATGTAACAACAATATAATTTTAAAATGTTTTCTTTTTGAAATACTACTTCTACTCTAAGAACTATTTGAAGCACTCTCTTTTTTAAAGTTCGGAAGAAGCAACTTTTAATTTGTGACGAATTTTGACTCGGAACAGGGAATTTTTAAACTCCTTTCTTCTAAATCCCTGTGTTCATTCTTTAAAAAAAATTCCCGTTCCCTGTGAAAAATTCCTTGTCCCAAGGAAAATTTTATTTCTTTACCGAAACATCCTGTCCTAAAATAAAAACGATAATTATTGTCACTCATATACTCTGCGACTGTAGATAAAGTAAAAATTACTTTTCTAAATTGACAAAAATGACTAAAACATTGAGAACTTGAATTTTGCTATGATCAGCAGTAAATTCCCGGGTTTTTAAATGAATTCCCGTTTTTTACCGATTATTTGCTGGACCCTGATTATTAATAATTTGCATATAAATATATCTTTTGTACAGAGTGGAAATAACTAGATAAATTAATAAAAAAGTATGTTATCAGGCTAATTGTCAATTTTTAAATAATAATATTAGTATTTTTATTAGTTTAGTCATATTATCAATCAGTACTTGAAATTTGCAGCAAATACAATTCTTCATATAATTAATTAATTACATTAGCAAAATAAACAATAGAAAAATATGAATACAATTCAAACTGTTTTCCAAATACTCTTCTTTGTATTCAATTTTCCTAATATTAATATATGCTCTTATTGTCACTGCAAACTATACTTACCAACTTGATAAATAATATTTTATCTGAAATGATCATTAAATTGTGGAAATTCATGCAAATTGGGATGATTGTTTAATTTGCTCTTTTTGAATTGATGTAATTCTTTCGAAAAAAGAGATAAAGGTGTGCAAATTGGTTTACTTATTCTTTGAAGCAGTACTAATATGATATTATTAGCAAAAATTACAAAATTTAAATATAAGGACCCGCACAATTGCTTAAATTTTGAGCGCCTAGTTGGTAAAAACACGGGATAAATTCTGAAAATTTTCAAAAATTACTACAAATTCAGATATACAAATTAATTTATTGTTTTTTTATTCATTAAAAATTTATTAAAATCTGTTTTTTTTGTTGAGGATGACAATAGGTTTATTAGTATCGCAGTAAACTACTACAAAGTTTTGGAATCTGGAGATTTTACATGAGACTCAGAAAAAAAATTTAATTGACCTCGTCGATCCGGCAGAAATGGGATTGGCGTCTGGACTAAAGCCAATCTAGGCCACAGAAAAATTCACTACCCATTTTTAAGAGGCATTACTACCGATTTGGAATGAGTTTTTAGATCACCCTAGGCTACAGACAAATTTACCAACCCTTTTATGATTTATTACTAATGAGTTGGATTCAGGTTCTAGGTCATCCCTTCTCAAGTTTCATTAGTAATGTAATTGATTTAAAACTGATATCGCTCTAGGAAACAGTTAAACTTACTGCAATTTTTAATTTTGATTTCCAATGAGTCCAACTTAGGTTTCAGGTCATCCCTTTTCAAGTTTTATTAATAATTTTCCGGATTTTGGTCTTATACCTCTCTTGGTGACAGAAAAATTTGTCGTTATTTTAATGCTTTATTACTAATGATGAGTCGAATTTAGGTTTTAGTCCACCCTATTTTACAGTAAAATTTACTGCCTCTTTTCATGGTTTATTACTAATGTGTCGGGTGATTAGTTTTCTATCAAAAGAACATTTGAACCCAAAAAGTAACATTTTTGTAACAAATAAATATGGTTTTATACCAAAGAGTGGACTTTTTCGTAATAGTAACATTTTTGGTTTAAAAAAACTAATTATATACCAAAAAAACGAATTTTCAACAATTTAATTCAAGTTTGAAGCAAAAAGATAAAACTTCAACTAAAATTATGAATCAAAAAAATATGAATTTTCAACAAAAGAGTTTGATATTAACCCCAAAGGATGAATTTTTAACCAAGAAAGTTAATTTTCTAAAAATGAAAAAGGTCATTTTTCAAACAAAGCGATGAATCTTGAACAAACAAAAAATGACTAAATTTCTAACAAAGCAGTTTACCTTTTAACCAAGCAGCTAAATTTAGTACAAAAAAGATGACTTCTTAATAAAATGGTTGAATTTTCAACAAAATAATAATAAACATTTTTCTGAAGTTTGAAAACGGAGCAAAAAATAAGAGTTCTTTAAAAAACATTAGGCAAACTTCGCAAACTTTGTTAAAATTCATTTTCCGGAGTTATTTTTTGTAGTTTTTGTAGTTTTTTGTAATTTTTGGCAGTACCCTCTCCTTCTCAAATTGATATAGTAGCTGGTGGACATTTCCTAATGAGTCGGAGTTATGCTTCAGTCCCTAGTCTGCAGTCAAATTTAACGCCCTTTTTCAGGTTTTATATCTAATATTCTTAAGCTACAGAGTTGATAAGCAAAAGAACAAATAGCATCAAAAGAGAAACTATATTAGCAACGTTTCTTTTTGATTAGAATATGTTGAATTTTGTTGTATAATAATCCATTTCAGATCCTTTGAAAGATCCCATCTTAGTTGGTTTGTTCCATTGCTGTATCTTCTTCCAATCGTGTTATATGTTTAGCTGATATTAATTTTTGTTGATGAAGCAAGAATTTAATTAGAAGATCATGACTTTTGTTGTTATACTGTTCCATTTTCATTCCTTAAAGAACCCATCTTTGTAGTTGGTTTGTTCCAATGTTGCATTTTCTTTCAGCAGTGTTGTTTCAATAGCTAATGTATTAATGTTGCTTTAGGCAAGAGTTTAATCAGAAGATATTAAATTTTTATTGCCATGCTATCCATTTCCAACCCTTTGTGAGAAGCCATTTTATTTAGTTTGTTCCATTGCGGTATCTTCTCCCAATCGTGCTGCATGATTAGCTGATGTTAATTGATGTTGAATAAGCAAGAATTTAATTAGAAGATGATGCATTTTTCGGTATACTGGTCCATTTCCCATCCTTTAAAATAACCCACCTGTATACTTGGTTTATTCCATTGCTTTATTTTTTTCCAATCGTATGTTATGGTTACCTGATGTCCATTGATGTTGATTAGGCAAGAATTAAATTAGAAGATGATGAATTTTGTTGCTATACTGTTCCATTTCCAATCCTTGGAGGAACCCATCTGTATTGTTGGTTTGTTCCATATTGTGTTTTCTTTTAACAGTGCTGTGCGAATAGCTAATGTATTTATATTGCTTTAGGCAAGAGTTCAATCAGAATATGTAAAATTTTTATTGCCATACTGTCCATTTCCAATCTTTTGAGGCAACCCATCGTAGTTAGTTTTTTCCAATGTGGTATCTTCTTCCAAACGTACAATATGATTAGCTGATGTTAATTGATGTTGAATAAGCAAGAATTTAATTAGAAGATGATGCATTTTTTTGGTATACTGGTCCATTTCCAATCCTTTAAAATAACCTACCTGTATGGTTGGTTTTTTCCATTGCTTTATTTTCTTCCAATCATATTGTATGATTAGCTGATGTTAATTGATGTTCATTAGGCAAGAATTAAATTAGAAGATGATGAATTTTGTTGCTATACTGTGCCATTTCCAATCCTTGGAGGAACCCATCTGTATTGTTGCTTTGTTCCATATTGTGTTTTCTTTCAACAGTGTTGTGTGAATCGCTAATGTATTGATATTGCTTTAGGCAAGAGTTTAATCAGAAGATGTTAAATTTTTATTGCCACACTGTCCATC
Source organism: Druon quercuslanigerum (assembly GCA_010014905.2). NCBI lineage: Eukaryota > Metazoa > Arthropoda > Insecta > Hymenoptera > Cynipidae > Druon > Druon quercuslanigerum. The sequence continues at coordinate 4,707 of JAAAKG020134830.1, forward strand.
TCCAATCCTTTGAGGGAACCCATCTTAGTTTGTTTGTTCAATTGCGGTATCTTTTTCCAATCGGGCTGTATGATTCGCTGATGGTAATTGATGTTAACTAGACAAGAATTTAATTAGAAGATGATGCATTTTTTGGTATACTGGTCCATTTCCAATCCTTTAAAATAACCCACCTGTAAGTTTCTTTGTTCCATTGCTTTATCTTCTTCCAATTCTATTGTATGATCAGCCGATGTTAATTGCTGTTGATTAGGCAAGAATTTAATTAGAACATAATGAATTTTTTTGGTATACTGGTTCATTTCCAATCCTTTATAATAAAATTTCCAATCCTTAGAGGAACCCATCTGTATAGTTAGTTTGTTTCATTGTTGTATTTTCTTTCAACAGTGTTGTTTGAATAGCTAATGTACTGATGTTGCTTTAGGCAAGAGTTTAATCAGAATATGTAAAATTTTTATTGTCTTTCTGTCAATTTCCAATCCTTTGAGGGAACCCATCTTAGTTCGTTTGTTCTATTGTGGTATCTTCTTCCAATCGTACTGTATGATTAGCTGAAGTTAATTGATGTTAACTATGCAAGAATTTAATCAGAAGATTATGCATTTTTTTGGTATACTGGTCCACTCCCAATCCTTCAAAATAACCCACCTGTATGGTTTGTTTGTCCCATGACTGTATCTTCTTCCAATCGTATTGTATGATTAGCTGATGTTGATTAGTCAAGAATTTAATTAGAAGATGATGTTTTTTGTTGGAACGCTGGTCCATTTGCAATTCTTTGAAAGAAGCCATCTTAGTTTGTTTGTTACATTGCTGTATTTCCTTTCAACCGTGTTGTACGATTAGATGATGCTACCTTGTCAACATCAGTGAACATCATCTAAAGTTCCTTTTTATTACCTCAAACTCTGATCCTACGATTACAAACCAACTATAAAACTTTGACTACAAAGAATATTAGTATAATTGGTGACAAAATCCATGGTGCATAACTTCTCGGCATAATGCCTCAGAGACTGCATCCGTTATACCCATAGAATTCCCACAAGATACTGTAAAAATGGCAATTCACAAATCACAGTAGATGATAAAAACAAAAGATGATGGATTCGGAGCAGCAAATTACTATAATCAAGCAGTGTCCCGGAAGTTCTAAAGTTCCAAAGGATGATCTTGATCATGAACGATCACGTTGGGAAATCAGTGCAGGTAGCAGCTAGGCAGCAAGGGACGAGACAAAAACACGACTTGCCTTATGTCACGATCTCGCGAGGCAATAAATCAGAGAGCCAAGGCTCCGCGACACGCGAGTCGTAATATTTAAGTTAATAGCTCAGTATAATAAAGTTAATGGCTTTATGATAGCCATTCGAGGGACAAGGAGGCAAAGAGCGACTGCCGCACTTGCCAGCCTTTACCCACTCAATGAATACACTTTAAGCACCCTGGTACTCTTGCACGTGCGAAAATACGCTCGTCGTGCGTTACATGTCCCGAACCCACTTTTAGCAGGGTTAAACCCTTCCTCCTTCTCAGCCAGTCTCGCGTTTATCGCCTTATAAAACGAAGATCTTTGCGCGGGCGTAAATAACGGCGAGCCTCTTGACATTCGAAACTCAAGAGTCGGGGAACCTTCTCTAAGCGATCGGATTCCGACGGCAAACAGGGCTTGATTTCAAGTGCTCAGAAGCCAGAGGCCAACATCTGGGGTTCATATTTATTGCGCGGAATGCTGCTGGAATTTTTTATTTAAAATATACTGAAAATGGTGTAGCAAGTTCGCACAATGATGATCAAGCATCGATAGGTTTAGTTAAATTGGATAATAAAAATGTCTGGAAAGTCAGGTCTGGCCCAAGACTGGCGCTACTCAGATATCAAAGAACAATAAAATGCCTAAGTTTGGTCTAAAAGGTCTGGTCTGACCCAAGACTGGCGCTGATTAACTAAGGCCAAAAAATGTTCCAACCGATCATCCATCAACTACGTTACCATTTTAGGGGGGGAGGGGTCTCACAAAAGCTACGGTTGGTAACAGGTATAAGGGTATTTTTTTCTAAAAGTACATATGGTAATGTTTTTAGTAGGTTTCTAGATGAAGAATGTTTTTGGTGTAAATTAAACTTTTTCCATACAAATTTATGCTTTTAGTTGAAAAATCAACTTTTTGTTTGGTAATTCTTGAATTGTAATGAAAATATGTCTTTTTTGGTTGTAAATTAATCTTTTAATTTAAAACTGTACCTTTTTTAGTTGAAAATTCAACTCTTTGGTGGAGAATTCTTGAATTTTGTTAAAAATTCGTTTATTTTTTTTTTTGTAGAAAATGAACCTTTTTGTTTAAAAATTCATCCTTTTTAGTTAAAAATTCAGCTTTTTGTTTAATAATTCTTGAATTTCGTTTAAAAATTTTTTTTACGATAAAAAGTTGATATTTTTGTTAATAATTGAACAGCTAGATTTTAAAGCTGAAATATTTTCTTAAAAATTAAAAAAACAATCTTTTATTTGTTTCTTTAAAATTAAACTTTTTGCTTGAATTATTGCACTTTTTCTTAAATTCGTCAATTTCGGTAATAAATTAACCTTTTTGTTTAAAAATTGATCTTTTTCAGTTAAAAATACAAATTTTTTGTTAGGAATTCTTGAATTGTATTGCAATCACGTCTTTTTTGGTAGTCAATTAATTTTTTTGTTCACAAATTGATCTGTTTTCGTTGAAAATTTAACTTTTTAGATGAGAATTCTTGAATTTTGTTATAAATTCCTTTTTTTGTTAAGAAATTGATTTTGTTTGTTTGAGCATTTGTCATTTTTAATTAAAAATTCCACTTTTTGATTTGAGAATTCTTGAATTATATTGGATTTTTTTCTTTTGTTTCTTTTTGTTTAAAAATCCATCCTTTTTAGATGAGAATTCAACTTTTTGTGTAATAATTCTTAAATTTTGTTAAATATTTTTTTTTTCGATAAAAAGTTGATTTTTTGGTTTAAAATTAAACAGATGTTTTAAAGTTGAACTATTTTATTAAAAATTGAAAAAAATCTTTTATTTCTTTCTTTAAAATTAAACTTTTTGGTTCATAAGTCTTCCTTTTTTTTAAAGCCGTCAATTTTGATATTAGTTTAACCTTTTTTTTAATTCATCTTTTTCAGTTTAAAATTAAAATTGAAAATTCTTGAATTTTGTTAAAAATTTCTTTTTGTTTGGTAAGAAATTAATTTTTTTTTGTTTAAAAATTTGTCTTTTTTGATTTAAGAATTTTTGAAATATATTGAAAATTCGTCTTTTGTTATTGTAAATTATTCTTTTTGTTCAAAATATTAATCTTTTTTAGTTGAAAATTAAACTTTTAATTGAGAATTCTTGAATTATGTTGAAAATTCGTCTTTTTTATTGTAACTTATTCTTTTTGTTTCAAACATTTATCTTTTTTAGTTTAAAATTGAACTTTTTGCTTAAGAATTCTTGAATTTTATTAAAGATTAGTGTTTTCCGCTAGAAATTAAATTTTTTGTATCGAAATTCGTTCTTTTCGTTGAAAATTGAGGAGCTATGTTTTAAATTTGAACTACTTTCTTGAGATTTGACAAATTTGTTGTCTTTTTTAAAAATTCAACTTTCTGGTTGAGAATTCTTGAATTTTATTGAAAATTCGTCTTTTCTGGTAATAAATTAACCTTTTGATTAGAAAATATTTTTTTTTTATTTGAAAATTTAACTTTTGATCGCGAGAATTATTGAATTTGTTTAAAAATTCGTTTTTCAGTAAAAATTTAATCATTTTTTTTAATTCCTCAAATTAATTAATAATTTAACAACTAAATTTGAAAGTTGAACTATTTTCTAAAAAATGAATTTTTTGCTTGACGATTCAAAATTTTAGTCAAAACTTCATCCCTTTGGTTGGAAATTAAACTATTTTATTGAAAATGCTTTTTTTAAATTATTTTGGTAATTGAAAATTTGTCAATTCCATTTTAGGTCGAAATAAGTTCTTTTCTTCATGCAAAAATTCTGCTTTATGTTAAAATTTCAAAATTCATCTCATTCGTATAGAAAATTCGTCATTCTGTATTGAAAGTTTAATCATTCGGTAAAAAAAATTCAACTATTTGGTAGAAAATTCGTTTTTACTCATAATTTAAAATTCTTTTTTTTATTAAGAATTTACGTATTCCACTTTTGTTTGAAACATTACCTTTTTAGTTTAAAAATTTAATAATACTCGGATGAACTGTAATATAAAAATAAAATTCTATTAGGCACATTTCAAAATTTGCTCTCAAAATCACTTTTTTATTTTAATTGTTGATTTATTACCGAAGTTTATAATTCACCACATGATCACGTACACAATGCAGGCTCGCTATAAACACACACAAATTAGTATTTGTATTATTTATTTACTTAAAGGCTACGTTACTTTCGAGGGGGGGGGGGGCGACAGTTTTCAAAGAGCGATGTGGAGGGGGGTTAAAATTGGCCAAAAATTGGTAACATAGTTAATGGATGATTCCTAAGTTCGATTACCAAAATTGTTTTGACATATTTCGAAAAAATGTAATGGTTTTCTAAAAAAGATAGACAATAAGAAATTCACACTATCAAAATAAGACCTCTTTTCTTATCACCATTCTAAAGAGTCTTTTTTTCCCGCCCATCTTACCTTTTTCAGCCTTATTCTCCTAAATATTATCTGGCATATATCTGGCTGAATTTTGCCGACGGTTCTCTCCCGCCGGATCCATTTATTGGTGTAGCGGAAAGTAAGAAAGAGGGTTGAGGGGGAGGGTGATATATCAAAAGGGAATAGGTTAGAGTTAGATGACGATGGAGGCGAAGACTGCAAAGGCAGCGACCCGAGACTTGGAACAGGGGTTGAAGAGGGAGAGTGGGAGGGGGCAAGGGGGAAGGGGAGGGAAAATAGATGGCAAGAGGGCGAAGGGGTGAGGCGCTTCGAAGAAAGAGTAAGAAGTTGGCTCAGGGGGCATTTTATATGAGTCTTGGGATTCGAAATGAGAATTTACGGGCGGTTTGCGAAGCGAAGAAGAAGAAGAAGAAACATTGTTTCAAACAAGACGTCTTCGGACTAACCTTTAGGTTTTAGAACCTTTCCTACTCGTTGGCAATACTCTCCTCTCCGAGACACCTTTTAAATTGGAAATAAAATTTTAAAAAGAGTGCATTTTCGACTCAATAGTAGAATTTTTAACCAAAAATGATTTTCTGACGAAAGAGATCAATTTTTAAACAAAAAGTATAAATTTTTTGAAAGAGCTAATTAATTTTAAACCAAACAGTTGCATCATATCCAAATTGTTGAACTTTCGAGGACAAGAGGCGAATTTTTAACTGGAAAATATCACTTTATTAATATAGTTTAATTTTCAAAATACAAAGTTGAATTTTTAACTGAATAGTGGAATTTTTTAATGTAAAATATTAAAATTTAATCAAAAAGAATGCTGTCTTCGAATTTTTTTTCAACGACAGTGGAATCTTCGACAAAAGACCAGTTTTCAATCAGTTGAATTAATTAAAAAGGTGAATTAAAAAAAAAATACTTTAATCCTTAACCAAACTGGCGTTTTTTGAATCACTGAATATGAATATATAACCAAACAGTTGAATTTTCTACTAAAAAAACACATTTTTTGAAACAAAAATAGAATCATAAAATTTTCAATATAAAATATTAGTTTTCAACACAAAAAAAAACAATTTTGAAACAAATTAAATTCTACCATATAAGACGAATTTTTACCAAATAGTTGAATATTCTATATCAAAAAGATGAATTTTCACAAAAAAGATATATTTTTTAAATAAAAAAAAAAACAATTTTTCAACCAAACAGTTGACTTTTAAACTTATAAACGACGCATTTCTAAAAAAAAGATGGAGTATTTAAATTTTTAGTTAAAAAAATTAATATTTCAATAAAAAATGTAATTAAAAAAAAAGTTACATTTTGAATCCAAGAAGTGAATCTGATGAAGGTAAATTTTTAATAATGTAGTTAAACTTTCAAACAAGAGATTGAATTTTTTTTTTAAATATTATTTTTTAACTGAATGGGTAAATTTTTAATGAAAAATATTAATTTTTAACAAAAAAGTTAATTTTTATTGATTAGTTTAATTTGTTACCACATTGTTGAATTTTCAAGCCAAAAATACGAAATTTCTAAAAAATAGTTCAATTTATCGCTTCGAAGTAAACAGAATTTTATTTGAAATAAAAAACAGTAAAATTAAAAAAAAAAAAATTAGGTCCTCAACCGAAACAGCTTAATTTACAACCAAAGAATTGTATTTTTAACCAAAAAGAATTAATTTGTAACCAAGAAGATTAATTTTCACCCGAGAAAGACAACTTGTAAAAAATATTCGAATTTTTAACTTAAAAACACGAATTGTCAATTAAAAATATCAATTTTTAACCCAAAAATGGAATAGTTACATTTTTATTTAATAATTCAGTTTAAAAATTAAATTAAATCAAATTAAATTATGTTTAAATTATTATAAAAAATATAATAATTATATTATTTTTTTTAGAAATGCAACTTTTTGGTTGTAAATTAACTGTTCTGGTTAAGGATTTCAGAATATTGTTGAAAATTCCTTGTTTTTTTGTCAAATTAAATAGTTTCTTATTTTAAATAAAATCTTTTTTGGTTGAAATATTAACCATTGCACTTTTCAGTTAAAATTAATCATTTGATTTAAAAATTAAAATGTTTGGTTGAAAATTGAAGTACTATCTTGAAAATTGATTTTTATTGTGGAATATTCATAATTTTAGTTAACAACTTATTTTTTTAGTTGAAAAACTAACAGCTTTGTCAAAAATTCATTTTGCTTTGTTCAACAGTAATTTTTTAACTAAAAGCTAATCTATTGGGATGTAATTTGTCCTGTTGAAAATTAATTTTTTCAAATGAAAATTTAACTATTCATTTTTTGGTTAAAAATTTATTTTTTATGTTTGAAAATTAAAATATTCGTTTAAAAATTTATTTTATTTCTTACAAAATTTTCTTTTTGTGTAGAAAAATTAATCTTCTTGGTTGAAAATTTAACTACTCGATTGCAAATGTATGTGTTTTGTTAATAGTTCATACTTTTTAGTACAAAAAGAATCTTCTTAGTCGAAAATTTAATTAATTGTTTAAAAACTCAACTATCTCATAGAAAGTTCGTCACTTTGGCTGTAAAATGCAACATATCGAATCACATATTTCTTGTATCATCTGAAAAATCTTTCTCAATTGAAAATTCAATTCTTGTTAAAAATTTCCTCTTTTTTTGTTAATTAATCTCTTTGCATAGAAATTTTATCTCTTTGGTTCAAAATATCTCTTTTAGAATTAATCAAAGTGTTTTTGATTAAAAATGAAAATATATTCTTTCTTAAATTATTAAATACTGCATGTCCTATTGAGAATTTATCTCTTTTGGTTAAAAATTCAACTACTTGGTTCAAACCTAAACTACTTCGTTAATGCATAAAAACGAGTAAGATAATACCACCCCCCCCCCTTCCCTCGAATCGTCTCTCATTATTTTTAAATGGCCCTAAATAAATTAATGAAAAAAATTTTAACAGAAAAAATTAAATAAGATAGGGGTTTTTAGGGAGGGTAGTCCAAACTTACTGATCCTAATAAAGGGGGATACGTGGTTCAAAATAAAAAAAAAAAAGCTTGGCATAATTTATGCACGGCGTAGGCCAAACTTCAAAGTTAATTAAAAGTTAGCCAATTTAATTATAGAGACGATAGAAGATAAAAAATCGCAAAAGAGAGAAGAGACGAGAGAGAAATCTTTTTCGATATGAAAGAGATAAATGAGAGAAAGAGAGAGAGAGAGAAGGGTGATAAAAAGGGAAGAAATACGAGAAGGTGAAAAATAGGAATATATTTAAGGTGGGGTTGAGGGGCGGGAGGGGGGATGAAGAAGGGACGATCGGCGGCCGTGTGGGTCCATAAGTATGTAAATGTGAATATTATTCAAATGTGTGCGATTACATGGTGAGGCTTTCATCTGCCAAGAGGCAGAATCGCGCATGCGCATCAACATCTTTATGAACTTGTTATTATAGGAACCAGCGGATAATCAAAGAGCGGTTCCTATACAGTATATTTAGTAATATATATAGTATATAACATATATATGTAGTATATAACACATATATGTAGTATATAACACATGTATGTAGTATATATGCAGCTGAGAAGGCATTCTCAATTTCTCATTCGTTTTTCCTCTTCATCTCTTAGTCTCCTAAGGATCCTTTCAACTCTCTCACCTCTCTCTTTCTACCTGTTTAACGGTTTTTTTTTCATATCCTGCCCACCACCCTCTATATCGAATCGAGTCCCACGGAGAAACGATGCCCCTCCTCGAATGGAGACTTCGATGTCGTCTGGCGAGATCATTATGGGAACCGGAAATTTTAAGTTTTACATTTTAATGGAAGAGATTTTGTTTTGCCTTTATCAGGCAAATTTAACCAAAGAATTAATTAAACCAATTAATTATTTGAAATTTTTGTTTATTATAAATTATTATTAATACCTGCAGAATTCCTGAAAATAAAACCAAGAATCCAGCGACCAAAATTGGACAACCATCATCAAATTTTCATATTTGTAATTCGAAAAAGGATACAAATTTTCCTACAAACAAAAATATATATTTTTTTTTACAACAAATAAAATAGAGGAAAGAAAAATGAGAAGGCAATTAACCAAATTTAATTTCTTCTCTTTTTTAACTCTTTGTCTTTTTTATTTTATTATTATCAAATTATAAAAAAACACATTGGTAAGAAATAATCACCAACGTGTCGGCCCTCATACATCACTCATACAGCAATCATACAATCGTTGAATTTTTAGTTTTATTTTCAGAAATTCTGCAAATTAACTTAATTATTGGACGTTAAATAGGATTTTTAATTTCATTTTAATTTAATTTAAATTTCTCTAATTTTAATAATAATA
>JAAAKG020134832.1:0-36466 GCA_010014905.2 Druon quercuslanigerum
AATAAATTTTGATCGCTCTGCAGCATCGTATTTGTAAAATCAATTAATGCTTAGTTCTTAACACTTGAAGTACAGTTGAGTTTTAAAAATAATTAATTAATTTATATTTATAATTAATCAACTTAAAACGTTTTTATCAAAAAATTTTAAACTCCAAACGTTTTTATATTTAATAATATTTTTAAAGTAAATGTTTGAGTCTTATGTATTGTAAATTGAATGATTTCATAACTGAAAATGTTAAAAATGACCTTGATTATTTTAAATACATTAGTATTTAATTTATTTAATAATTTTTTTTTATTTGTATAAAAAGTTTTAATTATTTGATACTGAGAATATTTTTTTGTAGATGGGTTGTTCTATTTTCACATCCTGCGGATTTTACTCCGGTCTGCACAACTGAATTGGGTAGAATTGCTGTTCATCAACCTCATTTTGAACGTCGTAATGTGAAAGTCTTGGCTCATTCGGTGGATGAATTAAAAGATCACGTCGATTGGGTAAATGTAAGTACAATTAAAATATTTGTAATTTTTTTCGTATGTTTTTCGAAGATATTAATTAACCAATTTTATAGAAATAATAAATTTTACAAGCACGTTTTGGATTTTCATTATTATTTGACAGTCATAATTTAATTGGCTAATTAATTAATTAATTATAGCTAAATTAAAAAAACTTCAAGATAATTAATCAAAAGTATTATAAATGTCGTCATATTTATGAGAATTTTCGATACTGATAAATTCCGAAAAATAAAAATCCCGAATTTAAACAATTATATTTTTTTATAAGTATTATTTATTCATATTTTAATTGTTGACCTTAGGTTTATTGACCAGGAAATATTTTATTATTAATTTTAGATGTTAATAATTTGTTATTAATAATATGTTATTAATTTTTGATCCCAGCGGAGATAGAGACATTTTTTTCGCAATCTTAAGATTTATCAATAATTTTAATAATATTGATATAGATCAGTAGACAAACAAAATTAACATCTAAAATTAATAATTATTTATTCATTTAAAAAAATCAAATATTTTTAGAAAAATATATTTTTATTTTTTGAAGTTTCTAACATTATTGTGTGAATTTAAAATAATAATAATTGTAAAAATATATATTTTAGGATGCAATTTTTTTCAATTATTATTAGGATTAGTATTAGTAGTACTAGGTTGAGTCATAACACCGGAACAACCCAGTTTTGCTTTCGCATACATAATTATTTATGATGTATGTGAAATGAATGAATATTGATTTAATATCATTTCGTTATTTAAAGAAAGCAAAATAAACAGCTGAAGAAAACGGAAGTTATTTATGACTCAACCTAATAGATAATATAATAAAAAATATGATTGTTTAAATTCGGAAATTTTCTAGTTTCAATATTTTGTAATTCGGCAATATTCTATCTGGAATTTTTACAATAGAGGAATTAAAAAGTTAATTACAAAGTCGTGAATTTTCCGATTCGGCAAAATTATAAACTGTTCAACAATTTTAGTATTCGGGAATTTTGCAATTCGAAAATTTTATAATTTAGGAACTTTGTTATTGATGAATTTTCCGATTCGGGAATTTTATTTTTCGGACTTTTCCGTTATCCCAAATTGTCGTTATTAGTTTTCATAATATATTTGCAACCCTCATTTTATTAAAATAATAGTTTGTCAGAATATATATTTTTTAAATCAAATTTTTCTTTTAAATTTGCAGGATATTAAATCTTATTGCCTAGATATTCCCGGGGCCTTCCCATTCCCAATTATTGCCGATGGTGATCGCAGTTTGGCAGTAAAATTAGGAATGTTGGATGAGGAAAATCAAAATGATCCGGATTCTGCAGATACGGTCAGAGCTCTTTACATAATCAGTCCTGATCATCGTGTTCGTTTATCTATGCATTATCCAAAATCCACTGGTCGAAATGTAGAGTAAGTAAAAAATTAGAAGTAAAATTTATATAGGGGAGATTTCCTCAATTTTTCCCTTGTCAGGGAAAATCAGGGAAATGTTGAAAATTCTATTATTTTGGTGAAAAATGAATTTTTTGTTGATAATACATATTTTGGTGTTAAAAATTCAACTAGATTTTTTTAAATTTAACTAAATCTTTCTTAGTTGAATATTTAACCACTTAGTTGAGAGTGGAACTACTTTATTAAAAATTTACACTTTTTTTTGAAAATTAATTAATTTTTTAATTTTTTTATATAACAATTCCGTTTCATTCGAATGTATCCCCTTTTGAAAGAAATTTAATTATTTTGGTTGAAAATTTATTTCTTTGGTTAAAATTTTTAATATTTATTATATACAAACATATAATGTTTTTTAAAAATTCATTTTTTTGTCCAAAAATTTAACTTGTCTATTTTAGGTGAAAAATGGATCTGTTTTTGATAGAAGTGTAATGTACTTAGTGTAAAATTATTCTGTCTTGGTTCAAATATATACTTTTATATTTTTAGTTTAAAATTAATGTTTTTTGGTTGAAAATTGAAATATTTGATTTAATGTTGCATCAGTTTGGTAAAAAAAACACATTTTTGTATTGAAGATTCATCGTTTTAGTTTAAAATTCATCTCTTTATTTGAAAGTCTAACTTTTTTTTTGAAAATTGGTCATTTTTAATTCAAAATTTTGGTTACAAAATTAACTATTTATTGAAAAATTCTTTTCTTTTTAATTAATTTTTTTAAACTGAAAATGTAACTTTTCTATTTTTTGTTGAAAATTTATATTTTAGTTTAAAATTCGTATTTTTTAGTAGAAAACTAATCTTCCTGGTCTGAAATTAATTTTTTGCTTTGTTTAAAAATACAACTGCTTGGTTTAAAATTAATTTTGTTGTTCAATATTCATATTTTCAGGGCGAAAAGTGAACCGTTTTATACAAGATTTGCCTTTCCGTCTCAAATTTCAACAAGTTGAAAGCATTATTTTTCTTCGTGGACTAAAAAATCTTTGTTTATAATTCGTCTTCTCTTGGCATATAATTTTGACTTCAAAGTTCAATCATTTGGATGAATTTTTTTTCCCTAACTGAGGAATCTTTATTTTTCTTCTACTCAAAATTTAATTTTACCATTTTTTATTCAAAATTTCTATTTTTTATTTGAAAGTTCAATCATGTGTTTGACATTTTTTTTTAATGAGAATTTGTCTTTTTTGATAGAAGACGAATGTTCTTGGTTGAAAGTTCTACTTTTTGGTTTTAAAATTTATCTCTTGGTAGAAATTTCATCTCTTGTGACTTAATATAAACTGTAACATTTTTTTTATAGGATATGATCTTTTCATATTGAAAGTTCAAGTGCATTTGGTTAAAAATTAAAAAATGTCATTGAAAATTTAACTTTTTCGTTGAAAATTAAACTATTTTCTTGAAGATTAATTTTTTGTATGAAAATATTAACTATTACATTTTTCGTTGAGCATACATCTTTTTGTTTTCAATCCAATTAATTGGATTAGAAAATTTACCTGTTTTTATAACTTTCAACTACTTTGTTGAAAGTTCATTTTAGTAGGTTTGAAAATTCGACAATTTGGTTAAAAAATGAACTATTTTGTTGAATATTTAAGTATTTTTTTTAGAGTCATTATTTCTGGATAAAATAAATAAGTTAAATCTAAAATTGTTTTATTCCATTTATGAAAAGATTCAATATAAAAAAATTGCAAGATTAAAATGCTGCCCTCTAAATATGAATGGTCAGGTAAACTGAAAAATTGGTGACGGAAAAATCAGGAAATATTACAAATGAAGCTTTGCGGCCACACTGATTTAGTTTATTATTTCCTTTTTCAAATAAAATAAATATGTAGCTTCATTAAATTAAATTAGCTTAATTAAATTAAATCCCTATAAGATGTGATAAAATATAATTTTTTAAATATCGAATTTCTATTCCTATAGTGAAATTCTACGGGTGATCGATTCCCTACAATTGGTTGATCGAAAACCACAAATTGCGACTCCAGCCAACTGGATTGTAAGTATAATCAATAATATTCTTCAATTTTTATTTTAACATATTATTTGATTAAAATTAAAAAAAAAAATATTTTATTTTAGCCAGGAGATAAAGTTATGGTAGTGCCGACAGTAAAAGACGAAGATCTCCCCAAATTATTTCCAGGTGGAGTGGACAAAGTTTCTATGCCTTCTGGAAAAGTTTACGTTCGTACGACTACTGACTATTATTGATATTACTTTATAATTTTAAGAATTTTTTGAATAAATAAAAAAAAATTAATTTTATTTTATTGTTATAATATAATGTTAAAAGTGAAAATCCAATAATAGCGATATAAGATTGTTATAATAAATAAAAGGGAAATTTATTGAATACAAAGAAAATAATTGATTAATAATAATACTTACTATATTGGCTGGGAGTTTATGGCCAGGAAGGTATTTGACGTTTTCATGCTGTTCATTAATAATTTCAGTCAATTTTTTGCCATCTATCATCTCTTCATAAACGTACATGGTGACTCTTTCTTCAAACTTATTGTTAAATTTGACGGCATTTGCACCAATAATTTTTGCAATAGCCGAACCCCTGAAAGGGAAATTTATTTAAACAAATATTTCTGGAATATTTTTTTAATTCCATAAAAAAATTGACCATCTTGTAAAATCAGAGCAAGATCAATTATACCATTATTTTTTTTTCATTATAAGTTGCAAACTGTTGCCTTCAAAAAGTGACTCATACGATCTTAAAATCTAAGAAGGACATTTTTTATTAACATTCCAAGGTGTTTAAGATTTTATTTAAATTACTGGTATTATGTGATGTGAATGCAATATTCACTATCCATTTATTGACAAGAATTACTTTTACGTCTGTTTTTAATTTACATCTAATTGGTAGTTTCTAATCAACAATAAAAACAAGTAAGAAATGATTTAAATAAATAAAAAATGGTTTTGATAAAAGTAGGAGTTTAATGATTGCATTACTGAACTGGATAACCAACATTTTTAAAAAAGTAGGGTTTTTGTATAAAAATTAAAAAAATAAAATACGTTGTATTGCAAGATTTTAGTCAAAATCTCATTTTGAATATAGTAATAACAAGATTGGCAACGCATAACTAGATAACAGACTTTTTTTAGTTATTAAATTTTTTTTAAATTATTTTAATTATTATAATTAAATTTCGTAAAAATTAAAATAATTTTAAAAATGTTGTTAAAAAAATCAACCTAAAAAACTTAAAACACTTAAAACTAGGTACTTAAAACTAAACTAAACATCTTTTTAGAATATTTTATCTCTTCATTTCTTTACTTGCTACCGGGAACTATATTTCTTGAAATTTGAGCTTATTTATACAAAAAAAACTGTTTTTTTTTTATAAATCTTTCATTTATTTGCTTCGTATTTATATATTTTTTATTCTTCCTCCTAATCATTATATCTTTCGTTGCAATTTTTATTATTTGCTTGCAAATTTATTTTTTTCTTAAAAAGTCATTTTTTTGGTTGAAAATTCAACTGTTTTGTCGAAAGTTTAACTAATTTGTTAAAAACTTTGTTTCTTTTGATTACAAATTAATTTTTAATTAACAATGTAATCATCCCATTTTTGGTTATTAAGAAGCATTTTTTGTTGAAGATTTATAGTTTTAATTAAAAATTCATCACTTTGATTAAAAAGCCGATTTTTTATTTTAACATTAATTTTTTTAACTTAAAATTTAACTGCACTTGAGTAAAAGTTAAACTACTTTAAAAAAAAATTGTGTTGGTGCTTTATCGCTGTTTGAAAATTTTCTTATTTTGTTAAAAATTCGTGTTTTGTTGTTTAAAATGAAACTTTTCATTTTTGGTTAAAAATTTATGTCTGTTAGTTGCAAATTTTCATTTTTTGGTAGAAAAATAATCTTAATGGTTCGAAATTTTCTATTTTTTTATTAAAAATGCAACTGTTTGTTTGAAAATTAACTCCTTTTGTTAAAAATTCAACTGTTCTGGAGAAATTTCATACTTTGGCTTAAAACTTAAACAATTTGAAAGGACTTTCTTTCCTAACTAAAAAATCTTTATTTGTCGAAAATCAGTATTTCTTTTTTTGAATTAAATTTTTTGGTTTTGAGAGGTAAACTATTTGTTTTAAAATTCATCCTTTTTGGTAGAAATTTCATATTTTTTGGGTAATTTGATTTTGGGGTTTGATTTGATTTTTCGGTTTTAATTTGATTAAAAATTTAATAATTTTTTTTTTGTTGATTCTAATCAATGTGTTTAGATTATTATATTATCAATAACATTGAAAATTAATAATCCAAACATAATACATTTCTCAATATTTCTAACATTAAAAGATTGTTATTTTTTTATTTCAATTTTTAATATTTTATTCATATAAGAATCTAATTAAAAGATTTCTTCCATGAAAATTGAGGGTTGTTAGTTCAACTCTTTGATTAAAAATTTAACTATTTTGTGGAAACTTAGTGTTTTTGGGGATTTAAAATTAATTTTATAAACTGAAAATGTAAGTTTTCAATTTTTGGTTGAATATCGATCTTCGTTAGTTGCAAATGTGCCTTTTTAGGTAGGAAACTAATCTTAATGTTTTGAAATTTTCAATTTTTTGATTAAAAATTCAACTGTTTGGTTGAAAATTAACTGTTTTATTTTTGTGTTCAAAATATAACTGTTTGAGAGAAAACTCGTCTTTTGATTTAAAAATTCAACAATGTGGATAAACTTTTTTTCTTGACTGAAAAATTTCTATTTCTCGGAGCAGAATAATTTTTCTGAATAAATATTTTTTATTCTTACTGAGGATCCCTATATCTCGGAAGTAAGTTTAAAAAAATTTTAATTAGAATTTAAATTCTTAATTTTTATCAAAGAACAATTTCCAAACCCCATGCAATTTTAACTTCCAAATTCTTGAATGATTTTCTTGAAATTGGTTATTTTTTTTTATCAAACTAATTTTTCTTCCATCTAAGCAACTAAACGTCTCGCTAGTTATTTTTTTTTAAACTGAAAATTGCATTTTTGATAGCGATCCGCCTGTTCCAATTTTAGGTTCTTTCCGGAAAAATTCCGATTTTGTTGGTTATCTAGTTCTGTGTAGCAACCATTCAGTTATATAACAAACAAAAAAATTATATTTTGTCTTGTGTAACAGATTTTACTATTGGCACTGATTTTTTGGCACTTTGAAGCATCACGTCAGATAGCCTCATTGAAGAGTTTTGCGTGCCAAATTTGATTTTCTCATTGTTCTCGCTAATCTAATATTCAAAATTTTTTCTGATTAAATTAATAATTTATATTCATACATCTGCCTTCAAATCGAAATTTAAATCAAAGATTAAACCGTACTTGTTTACAATTGAAAAAAAAAAACAGGATAACGAATTGTTTCGAATTTTAATGTAAAAAATTCGAATTCTTTTAGGCTGCCCAGAAAATGGATCCCTTTTTTTAGACAGTCTCTTAAAATTACAAAAAAAAATTTCTATCATGGTTCATCTTTATTATACTTACCAGTTGCCACTTCCAACAATGCACACCTTTTGCTTAATTCGCGGCATGATTTTTTATTTGTTTTTTTTCTGCGAAAAAATTAACCCAAAATTTAGACTGATGGCACTGACACTTCAGTACCAAAAAAATCGTGGTCGCGGTACCAAACTCGATTGACCGTCTGACTTACTAAACTCTAAACTCACTTCAGCCTTCATTGACCTTCGTGGCGAGCACGCATAATTTTCAAGATGCCGCGCAACTCTTGGATGTCCGCCAATCCAAAACAAAATGCGAACGCGAAAATCAACCGAAATGACCTTCAAATTAGCAACTTAATGATAATTACGAAGATAACAAATATATGCCTTCCACTTCCGGTATTCGCTTATCACTGTCAAGTGAGCTTTTATTTCTTCATTCCAGCACAGGATGGTCGCAACACTTCATTTCCAAAATTCCTCACTTTTCTGACTCATTTTTTATTTCCTTGGCTATTAATATTTAAAGATAAAAAAAAGTTTTTCCCTCGTATAAACATTGTAACCCTTATTGTAAACCTTAAAAGTCGCTTTTTATTGATTATAAAAGGTCATCGAAGGTTCGTCAAGAGGCCATTCGATGCGTCTCGAAGACGCGAACAGTTACATCCTATACAGTATGTACTATTAAAAATATAAAAAATATAAATTTTCTCAATATCAAGAAGAAATGTCCTCTTATAGACAACGTAAATACATTTGTTTAAAAATTAAATAATTGGTAGGTCCTGGAAGGTCATGAAAGATTGTTCAATGGGTCAATAGATGCGTCTCGAAAACGCGAACAAATGGATCATAATAGAAGCATGTTGTATATCCAGTATTAAAAAAGTTTTCCTCGCTTGACCAAGATAAAAGAATATATTTTGAAAAATTATAATTATAATAATATAATTATAATAATATTATATAATACGTTATAATTAGGGCAAGGAAGGTTCTTCAGTAAGTCATTCCACGTGTCTCAAAGACGCGAGCAAATATATTTGAGATACATCGTTGTATTTCAGATGGAAAAAAGCTTTTCTCGTATAAACAATGTAATTTTTTTTTAAATTTCTAAACACTTTCTTCTATAAACGGAATCAAATCAATTAAAATTTAGAAATTTATAATCTTTTGAACTTAAAATGATTTAAAGGACTTCCAAAATCCAAAAGAATTCAAATGAAATACAAACAAAATTAAAAATACAAAAATTCCATTGATTTCAATAAAATTGCAATGAATTTAGAAAAATTGTAAGTAAATTAAAAGAATTCTATTAAATTCATAAAAATGTATGGTGAACTAAAAAAAAACTTTTCAAATTTTTTGACATTCTTTCAAATTATTAAAATCAATAAAAACAGTCGTTGAGATATCTTCAAATTATTGAAATTAATGAAAAATGTCTTGGAATCTTTTTTTATCCTAAAATATTCCAAATCATTTGGAATCACTTCAAATTATTATTGAAATTTATAAAAAAACTACCCTATGATATGTGAAATTTTTTGTAATCAACTGAAATCCCTTGAAAATTTTTAAACATCTTGAAAATTCCTTGTAATTTTTAAATGTACTCTAAATTCTACCAAATTCTTTGAAATCCCTCAAATTATTGATGGAAATTGAAAAAAAACCTTGGAATCTTTTAAAATTCCCTTACATATTTCATCTTCATTAAAAATTTTTTGAAATCTTTTAAAACCCCATGAAATGTTTTTAATCTCTTGAAAATTCCTTGGAAATTTTAAACACACTCAAATATTTTTATATCTTTGAAATCCCCTCAAATGATTGAAGTTAATTAAAAAATCCGTCGAATATTTTAAAATATACTAAAGTTCCTTAAAATCTTTCGAAATACCCTGAGATATTTGTAAATCTTTAAAATCCTACGAAATCCCTCAACTTCTGTGAATAAGTTGCTTTGAAATTCATTAAAGTATAATAAAATCCCGTGAAATCAAACGAAATCTGATATTTTTGACTGAAATACAGAAAAAAATAAAATACCTTGGAATCTCTTACAATCATGGAAATCGTTGGAAACCTTCGAAAAATGTAAAATCTTTTAAATTATCTCAAGACCATATAGATCCTGTAATAACTTTCCATACATTCCGAAATTCTTAAAAACACCACGAAAATTTGGTTAAATTCTTCAAAATCATTCAGAACCTTTAAAAATCTATAAATAAATAGCCTAAAATATTTACAATCCTTTGAAATCCCAAGGAGGGTGGTGTTTTAAAAATACCTTTAAATCGTTTGAAATTCCTTCAATTTACTGTAATAAATTGAAAATTCTTCGGAATATTTTAAAATGCTCTAAGATCTTTCAAATCCTTTGGCATTCTTGACATCCTTGAAACTTCCTTCGAATAATTTAAATAACAAAATATTTCAAATCCATTAGAAACCCTTCAAATTATTGAAATCCATTACAAATTCTTTAGAATCTTTTAAAATATCCTAAAATATTTTAAATCCTGTAAAATCTTTTGAAATCATCTGATAATTTTTGGAAGCTCTTAAGAATTCTTAGGAATGATAATTGTAAATGCCGCAAAAATGTTCAATTATTGAAATTTATTAAAAACATTCAAAGCTATTTCTAATTCTCTTAAACCTTTTGAAATATCTTAACATTTTTTTAAATACTCTAAAATCTTAAAAATGCTTTGAAAAATCTTAAAATAATCATAAAAATGCCCTATATTTTTGTTTTATTTCTTTGTAAAAAATTTAAAAAATTCAAGTGAATTTACTTTTAAATTTTATAAAATTTTTAATTTAAATTAAATCTAATTGGGTTAAAATTTTTGAGAATCTTTTAGAATCCCTTAAAATATTTCATTACAATTCAGAAAATTCAGTATAACCTGAATTCAATAGTGATTAATCCATTGGTTAATTTATTGAAAGAAAAGCGAACCAAGTAATTATTTTATTCTAAAACATTACATTATAAAATTTAAAATTTTAATACAAAAGTGATCATTTTATTAAAAAAAAGTTACAATCTATAATTTAGAATTTAAATTCTAAAGCTCGAATTAAAATATGAATCTACATAACTACTTGAAAATTCAATTTTTTCATAAAGGTAAATCGTAAAGTCGAATACATTTTACGTAGATAATTCTGCAACGTAGAAAAGATTTATTTATTCACGATGACGTCCTGTCCTTTCCATTAGAAATATCTACAATCCGATCCTACAATTTTAATTATTTTCAGTATTAAAATTTTTCTGAATGGACAGAAATGGTCGGAAATAGAACAATCTTTTTTCAGAAAAACTGCCTCCCCTATTATGTTAATTTTAAATCATTTTCAATTTTCTAGTCAATTTTAAAAGAGTTGTCACTCCCACAATATAATTAAAAGGAAAATTTAAAAATGAATAATACTCTTCTTCGTCAATGCATTCGATAATTAGAGTGTAGTGATAATTTATAAATACTTGACATGTGTGATCCCGATAACTTTATATTCCAATGTTAGATTAATTAAAAATAGAAACTTAAGTTAAAACTGAAGCATTTTTTTCTAAATTTAAAAAATAAAAAAATTATTCTATACCATAATTAACATTGCGAGCCCTTACAAACGACTAGTTGGGCTTCAATATGGTTTTGCAATTCACTGGTGTATAAAAAATTAAAAAAATTAATATAAAAGTGAGCAACAAAAAAGTTTGATCGACTTATGAGGCGACTTTGCACTAGATATATGGCATTACTTAATAAACTATTTATGACTGTTAGTTTTCCTGCTTTATAAGCAAATATTCCTTCCCAATTTTTAAATACAGTTATTCGTTACTGTCCTTAAAATAAATCCTTTTTACAAAACTAAAAATATTTTATAAAACCGCAATCTTATTCTACTTGCTGTACTATTTAAAAATCGTATACGTTCTGTTTCACATTTTTAGAAACCTTTCTGCGCTCTTGAGTAATTCATCTTTATAGGTGACATCTTGGAGAAAAGAGGTGCGTATTCTGCGATTTTTCGTCATCGTCCCTAAATTTGAAATGGAGTTAATATGATTAGTGAGATGATTAAAAAATATAGAGGAGACCATCCTACAATATATGTATAATGAACAGAGATTAAGATAAATTTACAACCCAAAAATATGAATTTTCTATCAAAACAATTGAATTTTTAAACCGAAAAAGACGAGAAGTGAATTTCCAACTAAAAAATATCAATTTTCCAACAAAAATGGAATAACTACATTTTCAGTCCAAAATTTTATTTTCGATAGCAAAAAATTATCAACAAAGTAGTTAAATTTTTAGGCAAGGATATTAATTTTGAATTTTGAAAAGTTCAACAAAATAGTTTAATTTTTACTCAAACAATCGAATTTACAACAAAAATATGCATTTTTTACTCAAATAATTGAGTTTTCAAACCAAGAAAGACAAGAAGTGAATTTTCAAATAAAAAAGGTCAATTTTCTAACAAAAATGAAATAGCTACAACAAGCTAGTTTAATTTGAAAGCAAAGAAAATAATTTTTAATTAAAATAATTATTCTTTAGCCGAAAAATGAATTTTCAACCCATTATATGAATTTTCTACTAGAAAAGATAAACTTTCAACAAAGCAGATAAATATTCAACAAATAAGTTGAGTTTGAAACAAAAAAAAGGATTTTCGACCAAAATAATTGAATTTTCAGCCCAAAAAAGACGAGAAGTTAACTTCGAAGTGAAAAAGATAAATGTTAAACTAAACGTGGAATAATTAAATTGTTAGTTAAAAAAATTCATTGTAAACAAGTAACAAATTTTCAACAAAAAAGTACAATTGTTGAGCAAAGAAATTAATTTTTAACCCAATAATTAAATTTTCAACCCAAAAAGGATAATTTTCTGTCAAAAAGGGGTCATTTTAACAAAATACATCGAATTTACAATAACAAAATATGCATTTTTTACACAAATAATGGAATTTTTAAACCATAAAAGACAAGTGAATTTTCAACTAAGAAAGATCAATTTTCGAACTTTTCGAATTTTTAACAACAAGTTTTTGACAAAGTAGTTTAATTTTGAAGTAAAGAAATTATTTTTTAACTAAAATAATGAATCATCAGCCATAATAATGAATTTTCAATCCAACACTTAACTTTTAAAACCAACAGTTGAGTTTTAAATTCAACAGTTGAATTTTCAACCCAAAATATGAGTTTTCTACTAAAAAAGAAAAATTGTCAACAAAGTAAATTTATATTCAACATAACATTTGAGTTTACAAAAAACGAATTTTCAACAAAACACTTAAAATGTTAAACAAAGAAATTAATTTTTAATTAAAAAAATTAATCTTCAACAAAAAAAATTAATTTTTAACCCAATAATTGAATTTTCAACCCAAAATATTAATTTTCTACCAAAAAGGGTAATTTTAACAAAATACATCGAATTTTCAACCAAAACTTGAGCTTTTAAAAGAATTTAAAAACTAATAGTTAAATTTTCAATGAGAGAAATTAATGTTCTATCAAAATAGTGAATTAGTCAACAAGAGGATTAATATTCTACCACAAAAGACAAAGTTTCTAAACAAAATAGAGTTTTTCAAAGAAATAACTGAATTTTCAACTGATGAATTAAAATATTTAATTTAGCCTGTAAATTCCAGATTTTCCCGTTTTTGTTTCTAAACAGTTTTAGGAATTTGGAAAAATATGGAAAGCATCTAAAGTGTCAACTTTTAAAGTGAAATTTGTCACGTTACAAGATTAAGTTATAAATAAAAGCTCAAATGTTTAATAGAGCTAGAAAAAATTAAACGTTTGTGTTAAGTTTTCATTTTTAAAACTTCAATTTAAATATAAAAAATGCAATGAAAATATAGAAAAGCCATATTTATTGTTGGTATATTTGTAATTTTCATTATTGATTATCTACGGTGAGTTCATTATATATTGTAGTGTGGCCTCTCCTACTTGAAACTATCGTTTCGATTTTGTCACAAATTAAAAATGAAGAATTAAAAACAATTTAAGATGATAATTTTTTAAAGCACTCAAATAAGGAGTCTTTTTATGACTGAAATGAGCAAAATTGATGTTAGATTGTTTTCTAAATTAATGCTCCACATTCGACTGGCTAAATGTTTAAACAATTCAAATAATTTGTTCAACCGTTCAACCGATTAGACATTTAACCTGTAGAAAAGTTAATTCGCTTAAACTTTGTATGGTTTTTTTTTTACTTCGTTGTTTTATGTAATATTTTATAAGTTTTACAAATAAAAGTTTTTTGTTTATTTAAACTGTTATTCTGCAGTCTATAAATGATCAAAACTTTTATTTATTTATCACATGCTATTATTAGAGTCCAACATAAAATTCACATATTATTTGTTGAGCTAAGTCGTTTTGGTTAAATAGTCTTCTATTATATTCTTGATTAGATCATATTTTATTATTTGGCTAAAAATTTAATTATTATAATGAAAATTGAATAAATTTACTAAAAAGTTATTCTTTTTGGTTAAAAATACAACTGTTATGTATTTGGTTAAATGTGCAACCATTTTCCTAAAAATTTAATTATTTTGTTGAAAATTCAACTATACTTAGTACAAAGTTGAAATCGTTTCACTGGTTAAGATTTAACTATTTTGTTGAAAATTGTTTGTTTTTTTCGTTGAAAATTAGTTTTCTTAACTATAATATAAACCATGCCATTTTTTGTTGAGAATTAAACTATTTGGTTGAAAATTTATTTAAATATTTTGTTAAAAATCCAACAATTTAGTTGCAAATTCATATCTCTCCCTTAACTAAAAAATGTTTCGTGCTAAACAAAATTATTTTGCTATACATTTAACAATTTCATTAAAAAGTCATCATTTTTTGTAGAAAATCCGTCTTTTTGGGTTGATAATTTAACTATTTTGCATAAAATTATACTTCTTTTTGGCTTGATAAATTAACAATTTGGTAGAAAGTTTTTAGTTGAATTGAACTAGAAGAACTCTTTTTAAATTAAAAAGGTACTTTTAAGATGAAAATTCAACTACATTTTTTGTTAAAATTTAATATTTGAAATAACAAATTGATCTCTTCTAGTATAATATTATCGGTTGAAAACCTTTCCTTTTTGGTTAAAATTGCAACTGTTTGGTTAAATTTTATTATTTTCACATAAATTCAACAATTTTGTTAAAAAGTTCTTGGTTGAAAATTCAACTGTTGTGCTAAAAATTCATCTTTTCAGAGTAAAAATGTAACTATTTTGTAATAAAATTAAAATGTTGGTTAAAAATCTATATTATCTTCAAAAATCCACTTTTTTGTAAAAAAAAATCCAAAATTCGGTAGCAATTTTATTTCCTACTTGACTGAAAAATCTTCCTTCGTTGGAAATTCAACTCTTTGGTAAAAATTCCATATTTTCTCGTTATAAATACAACTGGTTGGTTGAAAAGAATTCTGTTTCGGTTGAGGATTTAACTATTTTGTTAAAAATTAGGTTCTCTGATTTAATTCAACTATTTTAGTTTTAAAATTAAAATGTTTTTAGGCAAAAATATCAACTATGACATTTTTTATGTTAATTAATTCAAAAATTTCTCTTTTCTAGTTGAAAATGTAACTATTTGGTTGAAAATTTAACTAATCTTCAAAAAATAATTTATTTGTTGGAGATTCACAATTTTAGTCTAAAATTCTTCACTTTGGTTGCAAATTTAACCAATTTTTGAAAAATTCTTCTTTTTTTTATTTAAGACTTAATCATTCCATTTTAGTTCAAAAATGTATCGTTTTTTAGTTGAAAATTCAACTAATTGTTTAAAAGTTAAAATACGTTGTTGAAAAGTAATTTTTTTTTGGAAAATTTAACTATTTTGTAAGATTTGCTAGTTAAAACTTTGTAAAAAGTGATTTTTTTGTACAAGATCTAAAATTAAAATATTTTTTGTTTGAAAAATCAAACATTAGATTTTTTATTGAGAATTTACCTTCTGGTCGAGAATTTAACTACTTGGTTAAAAGTTTACCTTGTTTATTAAGAATTTATTTTTTTGGTCGAAGATTCATCTCCCTGGTCAAAAATGTAACTATTTTGTTGAAATTTCGTACTTTAGTTTTGTATTGAAAATTAACATTTTAGAATAAAAATTTAAATCGTCCAGCTTTTTTTAGAAAATGTATCTTTGTTGTTGGACATTCGTCTTTTTTGTTTGAAAATTCATCTCTTTTGGAAGAAATTTAATTTTTTAAATTAAAAATGAAATTGATTACAATAATTTTGTTTTTCTTAGGGGACCTTTTATTTCGTTAAAAATTCGTTCTTTTTTTGGTCGAAAATCACACTATTTGAACCATCCTGATTGAAAATTCATATTTTTAGCTGAAAACTGAACTAAAAAGTACCCTAAAATATTTAATTTTCAACTAAAATGATGTATCTTCAATTAGAAGTGATGAAATATAATCCATAAAGATACCTTTCTAAAAAAAGTGTTGATCTTTCAAACAATTGGTTTTATTTTCAACCAAAAGATGAATTTTCACATAAAATAATTCATATTTAATCTGATCTCTAAACTCTTTCAAATTCTTTGAAATCCCTTTAAATTATTAGAATCAATTAAAAAATTTCGAGAATCTTTAAAAATATCTTACAATTGTACAAAATCTTTTGAAATTGTTTTTAACTCTTTAAAATTACTTGGCATTTTTAAAAATACCCTAAAATATTTAATTTTCAACTAAAATGATGTATCTTCAACTAGAAATGATGAATTATAATCCAGAAAGATACCTTTTTAAAAAAAAGTGTTGAATTTTGAAATAATTAATATTTAATCTAATCTCGAATCTCTTGTTTAAAAATTCATCTATTTTCCCGAAAATAGAATATTTCCACTGCAATTTTTTTGACTAAAATTTGAAAAAAACTTCAGTTTGTTTTGAATTATATCTTCTGTTGTGAACATTGGCCTCAAAACGCTGAAAACGATAGAAAACTTAACCAATTTTTCTATTCTACAAGTTTAAATGTCTAATCGGTTATACATAGAAATTATTCGAATTGTTTAAACGTTAAACCATTAACACGTGCAGTACTACTTTAAATAGAAAATTAGTGAAAGTGATGAAATACGATAATAACGTATGACGGATATGTGTTAATAATGAAAATGCAAATGAAAACATGAGTTTGATTGAGGTTTTTTGGTTGATTAATTTTTAATCTGAATAAAAAGGCTATTAGCGATAACAATGAATACTCGTATATTTCATATTTTTCACTGATACATATATAACGGATAATAACAATAAAATTGTGAGCTGATAACTCCTACAATTATATATGGCAATCGTCGACCTGCGTGATTTTGTAAACTCTCCCTTGGCAATAACATTTTTGATTAATAGAACTATACTTTTTCGCTAAGGTCTTACGTTATTCAGGTATTTCCATCGGTCTTCTATTCACGTTAATTTATAATATTCCTAGATTTATTCAAACAATACTGCACTTTTTTTACGTACAGTGCAATCTCCGTATTTATTTACATGAATATATTTTTTACTGACTTCAAAGTTACGATTATTTATTAATATCCTTGTCTAAAGATAATGAGAAGTGGCAAGATTTTTACTCTAATTTTGGGTGCTTTGAAAAATGTGCTTTTGCTTATATTAAACCATAATATTTATGAGAAGCGTAAATTTCTATAAAAATATTGAGCTTTAATTTGTTTAGATAAATAAATTATCCTTGAGATTTTTAATCCAGATAAGAGATTTCTAAGAAGGAAGCAACATAAATTTATTTAATGCTAAACTACAAATACCGGATGCGGCCGATTTCACTTTGAAAACTTAAAACAATCATTGAGTGAAAATTACAATTTTCCAATTAAAAACTTTTCCCGGCATTTGCGACTTCCGGCGCATCCACTATATTTCATTTGTACTTATCACTGCGAGTTAGCACTATTTCTTTCGAAATGGCTATTATTTATTTAATCTACGTTAATATTAAGGTACTGAATTCGACTAATTATTGATTTTTATGAAGCAGTGTGGAATGTAGCATTATTATTAAAAAAAAAGTATTGCTTTTTAGAAATCCTTCTCTATAATAAGAAACTATGTTGAAAATGCAACTTGTGTTTAATACTTAATTACATATTATGCTCTTTTTTTCTTATTCTTCAGTAAAATTTAATTTTACCTGAAACATGATGTGCTTTTAATACTATTTATACTGTACATCGTTATCTTTAAAAGATTAATTCGCCCTAGATTATTCACAAAAAAAGCATGCAAAAAATTCTAGAAAAATATTTAAAAACAAACAAAAATATAATTTCATTCATAACAAACAATGCTCTGGAGGTAACAATCATTTATAATCATTAACAAATGCATAATTCAACATTCTTATCATTCAACAATTACGAGCTTTGATATGTCATCAGCTGTGTTTCAGTTAATGCACAATTTGTGATTTTATACACGTATATACATATTTTTTATACACAATTGATAACAATCATTTACCTTCGTACCAGTGAAAAACGCGCTGGTGGAGAAAAAAAACTGTCTTTCGCGTCTTTGACAATATAAAAAAAGATTTACAATAAAAGTCGAAGCTCCTTTTAGAATTTTCATCGGAGCACACGAGTTAGCAATATAGTTGTTTTTATATGGCTTACATGTGTTCCGGGTGGCTTCGAATACAGTCGATAAGCTCTGTGGGCTCCAGATCTCGGGTGCATATACGGTGAATTGCTGTGAAAAGTGGGAATCGAGCTTCCATACTTTTCAATTTCAACATGTAGTTCACCTCCTCGGCAGTGATGGGTCCTTGCAATTTTTGACCGTTCAGCATATCCTTTTCCAGGTCCTCGATACTCTGAAAACGATATGAATTTATTCAGATAGCTATCTAATTTTATCGAGCTAAATTTGTAATGTTTTAAATCTGAAATTAAATCTCAAGGGTGGCAGCAAAAACTTTCTTTTCAAAATCCCATGATAATTTAAACACCAGAATTTTAATCGTGTGATATTTTTAATTTAGTATTATCAGTAATAGCATTTTAATTATTGGAAAATATTTAAATCTCAAGAAAAGTGCTTTGGAATCATTTAAATTAGCATAAAATATTTCAAATCTTTTGTAATCCCTTGAAAGATTGAAAAGCTCTTGAAAATAGTTTCGTTGTTTTAAAAATGCCCTAAAATCCTTTGAAATATCTTCAAAGTACTGAAATCTATTGAAAAACTTTCGAAATCTTTGAACATCCCTTGAAATTTTGTAAATTTCTTTAAAATTCCTTGGAATTTTTAAAAACATTCTAAAATCTTTAAATTCTTAGAAACCCCTTTTACTTATTATATTCAAATCAAGTGAAGAAACCTGGGAACCTTTTAAAATATCCAAAAATTCTATAGAATCTTTTGAAATCCCTTGAAATTTTCTTTAACTCTTAAACATTACTTGGCATTTTTAAAATTATCATAAAACCTTTTAAATAATTTAAAATCACTTGAAAATTTCTTGGAATTTTTAAAAATATATAAAAACATTGCAGATTCTTTAAAATCCGTTGCATTTTTTAAACCTTTAAAAAATACTTGACATTTTTAACAATACACGTAAGTCTTTCAAATTCTTTGAAATCCTTGCGAATTAGTTACTTCAAATAAAAAAATCTTGGAATCATTTAACATACCATAAAATTCTTTAAAATCTTTGAAGCCCCCTTAACATTTTTGAAGACTTTTAAAAAAATACTTGGGATGTTTAAAAATGCCCTAAGATCTTTCACATTCTTTGAAATCCTTGGAAATCCCTTGATTTTGTTTAATTTCTTAAAAAATCTGTTAAATTAAAAAAAACCCAAACTCTTTTAAATTCTTTGAAATCCCTTTAAATTATTGAAATCAATTGAAAAATCCTGAGAATTTCTAAAAAAATCTTACAATTCTACAAAATCTTTTGAAATTGTTTTTAACTCCTTAAAATTACTTGACATTTTTAAAAATACCCTAAAATATTTGATTTTCACCTAAAATGATGTATCTTCAACTAGAAGTGATGAATTATAATTCAGAAAGATACCTTTCTAAAAAAAAGTGTTGAACTTTCAAACAAGCAGTTTTATTTTCAACCAAAAGATGAATTTTCACATAAAATAATTAATATTTAACAGAGTACCTGTATTTTAAACTAAAAAGTTGAATTTTTAACCAAAAGGATTAATTTTTAAACAAGAAGTTTAATGTTCTACCATAAAAGAAGAATTTTTAACTAAAAGAGATAAATTTCCAGCCAAATAATGTAATAGTTAAATTTTCAGCCAAAAAATGTAATAGTTAAATTTTCAATTAAAAAAAGATAATGCTCAACTAAAAAGTTAGATATTTAACTAAAATGATGAAATACTCAATTGGAATTTATCTACAGTTTCATAGCACTTGAATGAAAATAATTATCATTTTCATTGTAGGTCAAGGAGATTCGGTAAAGAAATATAATTTCACTTAGAACAGATAATTTTTCATGTGGAACGGGATTTTTTGTATAGAATTAAAACTAGCATTTAGAAGAAAGGAGTTTAAAAAATCCCTTTTCCAAGTCAGAATTCGGCACAATTTAAAAGTTTCTTATTTTCTATTTATATTTTTTTTAGGAATTAACCTAGGAAAATTTATGAAAAATTAGAAAAATTGAACAATTTTATTTTTGAAGTATTTTTTGGATCTTTTTGTTTAATTGAAAATCTATTCATTTCGTCTAAAATGCACGTATATTGTTTGAAGAAAAAAACTGCCTTTTTTTAAATAGAAAATCGACTTTTTTATAGAAAATGATTTTTTTCTTGAAATATTGATCTCATATTGTTTAAACGGTCTTCTTTTTGTTTGAAAATTTATCTTTTATTTTATAAATAAATTTACTTGGCTGAAAAATAAACTCTTTTGTTGTAAATTAATTTTTTTATTGAAGATTTATTATTTTAATTAAAAATTCCCTTTCATTTTTTAAAAAAGTGAGCTGTATTATTAAAAACTTGATTTTCCTTTTTAATGAAAATTAATTTTTTTAACCAAAAATTTAACTATTTAATTGAAAATTTGTTTCTTTTTTGGTTACAAATAATTATATTTTTAAACTGAAAATGAAAATAATATTCCAGTTGAATATACCAGAATTTTAGTTGAAAATTCGTTTTTTTGGTTGACAATTCATCTTTTTTAATAAAAATTATTATTTTTTTGCTTAAGGGTTAACTTTTTCAATTAAAGATTCACTCTTTTTAGCTGAAAACTATTTTTTTGTTTTAAAATTCGACGATTCTAGTTAAGGATGAATAATTTTATTTAGAAATTCATAATTTAAGATGAAAATTCATTTGTTTTACTAAAAATGTAACTATTCTATTATGTGTTGAAAATTAATTTTTTTCTAGTTTACAATTCAATTATTTTGTAGAAAATTTATCTCCTTTAATTGAAAATTCAACTATTTCGTTAAAATTCATGTCTTTTGTTAAAAAAATGGTATTGTTCGGTATAAAATTGATATTTTTGTTTGAAAAATAATCTTTTAGCCTGAAAATTAATCTTTTTGTCTGAAAATTAATCTTATTGTTCAAAAAGTCAAGTATTCCGTTGAAAATTAATCTGTTTGGTTTCAAATTTCACTACTCCAGTTGAAGCTTCACAATTTTATTTGGAAATTTATTTATGTTTGAATTTTTTTGCTCTGTTGTGTTAAAGAATGATTAGGATGAACGTCATGATTAAAAAATATGAAAAATATCAATGTTACTTTCGGATGAGCAGGAAAATTGAAAAAAAATTTACTGGGAAAAGCCGGGGATTGTCAGGGAATTTTTTTTCTAGGATTTAAGCAACAATGAATGAAGATATAATTCTAAAATTCAATAGTACTGAATGACTGATTTGTAAATAAATGTGACTAACCTTGCCAGTCTTCACATAGGCTTCCGAAACCTTACGATTTCTTCCGCCATAACAAGTTGTGATGAGATCTGCTACTCCGCAGCTCTCGAAAAATGTCGAAAGCTTGCCTCCGGGGAAGAAAACATCCACGAATTTAATCATTTCCATAAGTCCCAGTCTGATAACAGCGGCTTTTGTATTGTCACCAAGGCCGAGACCGTCGACGAAACCGGCACCACAGGCCACAATATTCTGTAAAATGGAATACATTTTAATCTAGTAATTCTCAAAAATATTTTTAAACCTATAGAAATTACTTTAATTTAGAGAAATTATAATTACTTTCAATGCTCCGCAACATTCGACAGAGGCGACATCTTCCACAACCACGACTCTTAAATTAGGGGTCTGGATTAGGTTCCTCAGAATGGGACCGATAGCTTTATCCTTACATCCTGAAAATTTTGTAATGTTTTGGAATTAAGTCAAATTTTGAAAAAATAGCTTTACAATAGTCACTAAATTTTTCCAGTATTAAACTTATGTGCAGACCGAATTTATAAGTGTGCATTATAAACTAAAAAAGTCTGCAATGGAAAATTAACTTTATTTGTTAGCAAAATTTCCATTGCTCTAAGCAAATATATTTAAATTATTAAAAATTAACTTGAATTTTTTATTTAAAAAGTTGTGCTTTAGTTTATAAACGATAAAAATTCCTATTTAATCTAACTATTTTTGGTTAAAGCTTCAAAATTTAAGTCATTTGTTAAAAATTCAACAATGTTTTTTTTAAAGTCATACTTTTAGGTTGAATATTCAAATATTTTGTTGAAAACTTATCTTTTTGCTTGAAAATTCAACAATTTTATTACAAACTGTTCCCTTTTTTGACTAAAATTATTTTTTTTTTTGAAACTTTACCTCTTTCTGTGAAAATGTACCTTCTTTTGATTAAAAAAGCAACTCGTTAGAATAAATTTATTTTGGCTAAAATGAATTTTTTGTTGTTGAAAATTCAACTTTTTTTTTAGAGAATTCTTATTTTTTGGTTCCAAAATTAAACAGTCTACTAAAAATTTAACTATTTGATTGGAAATGTATGCATTTTGTTCGAAATTCGTCTTTTTTGTTAAAAATCTTATTATTTGGTAAAAAATCGAATTCTTTTGTTGAAAATTTAACAATTTTGTTAAAAAGTCATACTTGTTGTTTGAATATTCAACTATTTTGTTCCAACATCGTATTTTCGGCTTGAAAATTCAACCATTTGGTTGCCGTTTTATTTCTTTTTTAAATGACAATTTTTTTTGTTGAAAATGTACTTTTTGTGTGAAAATGTACCTTCTTTTGATTAAAAAAGCAACTCGTTAGAATAAATCTATTTTGGCTAAAATGAATTTTTTGTTGTTGAAAATTCAACTTTTTTTATAGAAAATTCTTATTTTTTGGTTCCAAAATTAAACAGTTTACTAAAAATTTAACTTTGATTAAAAATGTATGCATTTTGTTCGAAATTCGTCTTTTTTGTTAAAAATCTTATTATTTGGTAAAAAATCGAATTCTTTTGTTGAAAATTGAACAATTTTGTTAAAAAGTCCTACTTCTCGTTTGAAAATTCAAATATTTTGTTCCAAAATCGTATTTTTGGCTTGAAAATTCAACCATTTGGTTGCCGTTTTATTTATTTTTTAAATGACAATTTTTGTTGTTGAAAATGTACTTTTTGTGTGAAAATGCACCTTCTTTTGATTAAAAAAGCAACTCGTTAAAATAATTCTCTTTTGGTTAAAAATGAATTTTTTGTTGTTGAGAATTCAACTTTTTTATAGAAAATTCTTATTTTTTGGTTCCACAATTAAACAATTTACTAAAAATTTAACTATTTGGTTGAAAATGTATGCATTTTGTTCAAAATTCATCTTTTTGGCTAAAAATAGATTTTTTTTTATAAAAAATTCAACAATTTTGTTTAAATTACATTTCTAGGTTGAATATTCAACTATTTCGATGAAACATCCTAATTTTGGCTTACAAATTCAACAATTTAGTTGCCAATTTTTTTTTACTAAAATTTTGTTAAAAATTTATCTCTTTTTGAGGAAATGAAACTTTTTTTGACTAAAAAAGCAAATGTCACGTTAAAATTAATATTTTTTGTTGAACATGAACTTTTTGTTCAATCAAATTTTTAACCAAATAGTAGAATTATAAAACCAACACCGATGAATTCTGGTCCAAAAATAGGACAATAGACTTTTCAACTTAAATAATTACCTCTAAACCATAAAAAATGAAGTTCCAACCAAAAAAGGTGACTTTTATATCCAAAAGGACCAACGTTCATAAAACAGTTGAATTTGCGACCAAAAAGGATGCATTTTTAACAAAATAATCGAATTTTTAATCAAATAATTAAATTTTTTTAACTTTTACTTTTAAATAAAAAAAAGAGTTCACTTTAAACCAAAAAGACGACTTTTCTACCAAAAGAAGAAATTTTCTATCCAAAAGGACCAATTTTCTATCCAAAAACACGAGTTTTTCCTAAAACAGTTAAATTTTCGAGCACAAGAGATTAATTCTACGCCAAAAATATAATAGTAGCTTTTTCAATTAAAAATTATTAATTTTCGAACAAAATTCATTATATTATAATATACTCTTTACTTCAAAAGGGATTTAAAATTAATTTGAGAAACATTTAGAGTATCTATGGTTATTACTTTATGTTAATAATTAGTAAATAATTATATTATGTAATTATAAGTTCAATATTTAAAGAGAATTTTGATATTTTAATGGAAATAGTTGGTAATACTGAGAGCATAATTCCATACACATTTTTTTTCGAAAACTGAGACGATATTTATTGCAGAAGTAAAAACTAAACTGAAAAATAACCGGTTGTCAAAAAAATTCCCGGCTATTTTTCGGTGCTAAATATTCCAGAATAATTCCCAGTTTTTCCGGTTAGTGATCACCCTGTAATTAATTAATTTAACTGAGAAAAAATGATTTCCACTTAAAATAAAAACAACTGACTTCGGTTTCTTTTTATTGCCTGTTCTTAAACAGATTTTTTATGTTTAAAATTATTTAAAAAATTAACACCCTTATCATTCGAATTTCAAGTCTGAATTTTAAAAGATTTTTCAGAAAAAATATAGAAAATGTAGGAAACGGTTAGAGACACTCGACGTCTGCCAATTTGAAGATAAG
Source organism: Druon quercuslanigerum (assembly GCA_010014905.2). Taxonomy (NCBI): domain Eukaryota; kingdom Metazoa; phylum Arthropoda; class Insecta; order Hymenoptera; family Cynipidae; genus Druon; species Druon quercuslanigerum. Next base: position 24,736 of record JAAAKG020134832.1, read on the forward strand.
ATATCGCGAAGTATACGACAGAATAGCATCATTATGACTACTTATCTACATCAAATTTACCTATGGTCGTTTCGCAAAACATCTCGTCTGCGACTTCTGAGGCGAGATTTGCTCCCATTAAAACGGACATGGAAATATTTAATTCCCTTGAAATTATCTGAGAGATCAGTTCGATGCCACCTCCTTCTTTTTTGTCGAAACCCTATAATAATAAAAACATTTAGAAACAAAGAAAAAATTATTCAACAAATAATTGAATAATATTTTCAAGTTAATCTTTGTATCGATTAAAATGATTATTACAGTTCTACGAGTGGCTTACTTTAATGAGCGAAAGACCAACTGCACTTGGTTTAATTTTTCCTAAAAGTGAGCTGCATAATCTTCGAATAAATTGATGTGGTACAACGAAAATAAGGATGTCAGCATCCTTCGCTGCCTCCACGACATCTGGAATAGCAACCTAAAACAGAAAAGACTGATTAATTATCATAAAATTGATAAGCTTCAATCAAGACAAAATTGGAAATGATTTTCTCAAGAAGGGCAAATCATTTTCTGAATCAGAGAATACTTTTGTTCTCAGAGAAACAAAGTACAAAGAATGTTAAAAAAATTGATCAAAAACTTTCATTTTATAGTATTAGGCTATCCCGAGGTCAAATGTTTCAAACATAACTGAGAAATCTAAACGTTCAAGGTTCGAAAGTCAAAACTGTAGGTTTTTAATTACGAAATTAAATTTTGTTTATTTTTCTCATAGAAACTGAACCTTGGATATATCAAAACATGAGAAAGAAAACATTTTATTCCCAAATGTTTTTCACTTCTTATCTTAAATACCGACAATTAAACTGTTTTGTAGAACATTCATCTTTTACACTTTTTGGATTGAACATTCATCCTTATACATTAAAAATTCATAAATTTTTCTAGAAAAAATAACCTTTTTGGTTGAAAAATAATTATTTCTAATTGAAAAGTTAATTAGTTTGTTAAAAATTTAACTATTCTTTTAAAAAGTAATCTTTTTTTGTTGAAAATTTAACTACTTGGTTAAAAGTTAAACTACTTTGTTATCAAGTTATTTTTTTTGTTAAAGATTCATTATTTTACTTTCAAATTCATCTTTTCGATTAAAAATGTATCTTTTTCTTGAAAAGTCGTCTTTTTGGTTTAAAAATTCATCTATTTTTTTGAAAGTGCATTCTTTTATATTGAAAAGTCTAATACTATATTTTTGGTTGAAAATTTAACTATTTTGTTAAAAAGTCATATTTTTTGGTTGAAGATTCATCTCATTTGTAGAAAATTTATTTTAATAATTTATTTCAATTTATGTTCTAAATTGACTGAAAAATCTTTATTAGCTGTAAATTTGTATTATTTGTTTAAAAATTCATTTCTTTAGGTTAAAAATGCAATTCTTTGGTGTAAAATGCATGTGTTTTTGTTTGAGGATTTGCATATTTTGTGGGAAATTCGATATTTCTTGTTAAATTGAACTACTTTTTATTTAAAAATACAATCTTCTTTAGTTGAAGTGCCAACTATTCCATTTTTCGTTAGAAAAATCATTTATTGATTGAATTTTCAACTATTTTACTGGCAGTTCATCTATCTTGTTCGAATTTTCGTTTCTAGTTGAAGAATTATCCCTTTGGTTGAAAATTGAATTATTTGGATAAATATTGATTATTTAACTGACAATTTTATTATTTAATTTTTGGTTCAAAAAGTACATTTTTTAATTGGCAATTCAAGTATTAGACAGAAAATTCTTTTTTTTTGTAGAAAATTAGTCTTCTTTGTTTGAAATTCGTTCTTTTTTTGCTTGAAAATTTAACAATTTAGATGAATTTTCTTTCTTTCTTGGCTGAAATATCGCTCTTAATTGAAAATTTAACTCTTTTCATTTAAGATCGAAATGACATCTACTTTCTAATAAATAATTTTATGCGCCGAAATTTTCGATTGAAAATTCGTCCTTTTGGTTGGAAAATCTACTATATCAGGTTAAAAATTCAATTTTCTTGTTGAAAATTCGACTCTTTTACTTGAAAGTTGAACTATTTTGTTGTAAACGCAAACAGTTTGGTTAACAAGTACGGTTATTTTTCTTTAATTCAACTATTTCGTTGAAAATCTATCTTTCTTGGATCAAAATTCATCTTTTAGATCTAAAAGTTAAATATTTTTTAAAAAATTCAAGTTTTTAACTTAAGAATTCAACTCATTCTGTGAAAATTCGTCTTTTTGGTCTGCAGATTCATAATTGAAAATTTAACAAGTTGGTGGATTTTTTTTCTTTCTTGACTGAAAAATCTTTCTTCGTTGAAAATTCGTCTTTTTGGTTTAAAGTTTTTGAACTCTTGGTAGGTTGAACATTCATTTCTTTCGCTTGAAATTCATCTATTTGGTTGTTAATCCATCTTTTTTTTTGTAAAAAAAATTAATTTTTATTTGAAAATTCATCTTTGAGGGTCTAAAAGTTAAATATTTTCTAAAACATTCGACTTTTTCGTTTTTGACTTAAAAATTCAAATATTCTGTTGAAAATTAATCTTTTTAGGGTGAAAACTGAACTATTTTAGTAGAAAATTCCACTTTTTTGTTGAAAATGAACTTTTTTTTAATTAAATAATTTCTGGTTAAAAATTAACTTTTTTGTAGATAGATCATCTTTTTGGCTAGAAAATTTAACAATTTGGTGGACTTTTTTTCTTTCTCGACTGAAAAATATTTTTTGGTTGAAGATTCGTCTTTTTGGTTTAAAATCTTAGTTGGTAGAAAGTTCCATTATCATGTTGAAAATTTAACTTTTTTGATAAAAATACATATCTTTTGGAGTCTGAACGTCAAATATTTTTTTTTAACATTCAACTTTTTATTCTTAAAAATTCAACTCTTTCTTGAAAAATTCGTTTTTTTTTAAGTCATAATTTTAGTTGAAAATTTAACTACTTTCTTGAAAATTAATTTTTTTCTTGAAAATTCATATTTTAGAGAGGAAAACTGCAACTGTTTTTTCAGAAAATTTGCTCTTTCGGCTTGACAATTTAAGATGTTGGTGAATTATTTTTCTTTCTTGATTCAACAATCTTTCTTAGTTGCAAATTCAATTTTTTTTTTAGAAAATAAAAACTATTTACTTCAAAATAATTTTTTTCTCTAAATAAATATTTTCGGGGTAAAAAAGGATTAAAAATTCAGCTGTTTTGTAGAAAATTCTTCTTTTTGGTTTAAGAATGTAACAATTTGGTCAATTTTTTTTCTTTCTTAATTAAAAAATTTTTCTTCGTGGAAAATGCAACGTTTTTGTTGAAAAATCATCTTTTAGGGTCTAAAAGTTAAGTGTTTTCTGAAACATTTGAATTTCTAGTTTGTAAACTTGAAATTCAATTCTCGTTGAAATTCAACACTTTCTTTGAAAATTAGTCTTTTTGGGTTAAAAATTAAATTATTTTAGTAGAAATTTTAACTGTTTGGTAGAAAATTAATTTTTTATAGTAAACAATTCCGGGTTAAAAAGTAAGCTGCTTTGTGGAAAATTCGCCTTTTGATCTTGAAAATTTAACAATTTGGTGAACTTTTTTATCTTTCTTGACTGAAAATTATTTTTTGATTGAAAATTGGTCTTTTTAGTTTAAAAATTCAACTCTTTCGTTGAAAATTCGCCTTTCTCTTTGGTAGAAAATTTGTACTTTTGGCTTAAAAATGTAACATCCGGTTGATTATTTTTTTACTGAAAAATCTTTCTTGTTTGTTGCGTTTATATACTGCATAAATATTTTGTTACAAATGAAATATGTTTCGACTTAGGAATGCGGTATATACTTCAATTTTATTTAAAAACATTTATTCTCATATGTTCGTGAAAAATTACTCTATTTTGCATGTTTTGACGATTTTGGACTATTAAATTTGTAAATGTTCGTTAATCAGAATAGTTTCTATATATTTTTTTCGATAACCTGATTGGAAAGTCGGACAGAAATAAAATATGTATTTCTACAAATGGTGAAAGGTGGCCTACAATATTATGTAAATTGGAATGAGGTTCGCAAATATGAAAGCGTTTCTTTTTTTTTTCTTTTTTTTTTTAGAAAACAAAAATAATAATTTGACATTTTGAACTGTCCCCTTTAGTACTTACGCGTCTGATTCTATTAATGGTTCGCCAAACGGAAACTTATAGAGGAATTACATAACTGAAACAATGTCTTTGTAAATTGACGCATTATGACACACACTCGCTATGTGTCAGTAATCTAAGTCTTGCCCTTTAGAAAAAAAATTACTTTACACAAAAAAATCCAATAAAGCTAAATATAATGGAAAAATTTCTTTTATTGTAAAATAAAATTCAAACAGAAAATTAAATCCAGTAATTCAGAAAAGCAACTTTGACCAGATATTCTCGTATTTGTTATTCTTCCTCGTTAGCACAGAGTTGAATTAATTGTTTCATTCAAGGTCCTTTGATAAGAGATTGTATAGTTAAAATTATATTTTTTTCTTATTACATATTTCAATAATAATTACATCCTGAAAGGTTTGCTTGTTGATATTTACTAATACTGTGAGTTACATAGAATATTTATAGACAACTGTTTTCCTTACATTAAATTTTCAGGAAAAGAGAAGATTAAGATTCTTAAGTAATTTCAATTTCAAAGGTATTCAAACTGTTAAAAAATTTAATGGAAAATCAATGAAATTAAAAAAATTAATGAAATTGTACATAATAGCGACTTTTAAAAATCATGGTGCACAATTTAAAAATGAATTATTCTTAACGAATTAGTTTTAAGATACTAATTAAAGAATCTAATTTTCTAAGTGCTTAGAAAACTTCAAATTTAAAGGTTCATAAATGTTTAAAAATCTTCAATATTTAAAGGCGAAAATGATATGATACTTATTAATCATCTTTATCATCTTTAAAATTTCTATAGTTAAAATTTTTAATTATAGTTTTAAATAAGCTATTGTAAAAAAGTTTAATTTTTGAGGCTTTGAAATTAAAGTTCCTTTTTGCTTCCGTTTTGAATTTGAAAATTTTAACCTTAAAAATAAGAAGATTTTAAAATATAAGGCTTCTAATTTGAAAATGTTGAAACTGAAAGGTTTAAAATTTAATAATTTAAATTAATTCGAATTGAAGTTCTGACATTTCATTTGAAATCAAAAAGTTAATAACTATATATTTTTAAATAAAAATAGATAAAAATACAACCATATGAAATTGATACCTAAGTAATTGAATAATTGCTTTGATTTTAAGCTGTTCAATTTTTAGAGTTTTGAATTTTCATGTAGAAGAATGCATTTCTTCATTTTCATAAGTTTTAATTTTTTATTTTTCCCACTTAAAATTACTTCATTTAGAACGCTTTTTTAAATCAAATTTGTTTAATTAATTTTTATATGAAACAATACTATTTTGATGTAATTAACATTTTAAATTTTGAAATTTCAGAAACTTTGGGTTTCAAGTACTCAATTTAGTCCTAAAATTTAAGTTTTCAAATTTTAATTGCTATGAATTAAAAATTATGTAAATAACAAATTTTTCGATATCAAATTATTAAATATTAAACGCTTTTAATTAGAAACTATATAATGTCAATTCCTTTGGATTTTGAATGATCCAGTGATAAAGTCCAGTGATAAAGTCCAACAAGAAAATCCAAATATTTCTTTTGAGCTAATTATCTTTATTTGAATAGTCTACTTATATTTTTTTTATGAGAAATTATCTTTTTTATTAGAAATTTGATTATTTCGTTGAAAATTGAATTGGATAAAACCCTACGTTTATAAGGTCCATGAAAAAATCCTTTGAGACCAGTTTTTTCCTAATTGTAAAAAATTTCATATTTTCTCTTCAACGTTTCGATATTTGTGCAAAATAAAAATTCTAAAAATAGGATGTGAATGGGAAGGTTTGTTCGATAACCATATTTTCCTCTCTACTCTTATAAATCTGCTAAAAAGGTAATAAAATTGTATAATACAAACTCTATTAAAAACATGCTTCGAAAAAAATAAATAATACAAAGCAAAAAATTTAAATGCCAGGAAAAATATATTAAAACAAAAAACAAGAAAACAATTTAAAATTAAAAAAAAAATTTTATTTTTAAATTTTCATCAAAGATGTTGAAATTTTGTTTCCTTCATGACTGAAAATTCTTTCTTGGTTGAAAATAAAATTCTTTTAGTAGAAGCTTCGTGCTTTTTGACTAAACATGTAACTTTTTGCTTAGAAATTAATGTTTTCATTGAGAATTCAACTATTTAGTTCAAAATTTATCTTTTTGGGTTAAATTCAACTTATTATAATTTAAGTTAAACATTTTTTTAAATAAAAATATAAACTTTTCAACTTTTTGTTGAAAATTTAACTATTACATTATTGGTTGAAAATTAATTTTCTTGTTTGGTTAAAGACTTATGATTTTAAAAGATTTGATTATTCTAATTTTGGTTAAAAATTTATCTTTTTTAGCTGAAAATTCAACTACTTTCTTTAAAGTTGAACTAATTTGTTACAAGCAAATTTTTTGAATGAAGATTCAACTAATTGGTTAAAAATTAATCTTTTTTGGTTAAATACGACTATTTTTAATTTAAAATTAACATTTTTTGATAGAAATATAAGCTATTACATTTTTTGGCGAATATTAATTTTTTTGTGAAAACTAATTTTGTCGTTAAAAATTTAACAACTCAAACTTGGATTTTTTGGTTGAGGATTATTCGTTTTAGTTGAAAATTCAGCTCTTTAGATAAAAATGTAACTATTTTATTGAACATTTCTTATTTTTTTTGTAAATAATTTTTTTGAGGCTTCAGCTACTTACTTGAAAATTCAGCTTCCTTGGTTTAATTTAACTGGTTTTCATTTAAAACAAACATTTTTTAATAGAAATATCAACTATTCTATATTTTATTTTTAAAAAAATTTTTTGTCGAAAGTTTAACAATACCACTTTTGGTTTAAAAGTTCTTCTTTTTAGATGAAAATCGAACTACTTGGTTAAATGTTAGACTAATTTATTAAAAATGCATTTTTTGTTGCTTGAAAATTTATCTTTTTAGTTGAAAATTCATTTCTTCAGTTGAAAATGTAACTATTTTATTTAAAATTTCTTTTTTTTTTAAATATATTTTTTTGTTTGAGGATTCAGCCATTTACTCGAAAATTCATCTTTCTTGATTTTATTTTTACTGTTTTTAATTCCAAATAAATATTTTGTTGATAAAAACATTATCTATTCCATATTTTATTAAAAATAATTTTTTTGTCCATTTTTGGTTCCAAATTTCTCCTTTTTTAGATGAAAATTGAACTATTTGGTTAAATCCATTAAAAATTAACTTTTTGTGGCTTTAAGATTGATCATTTTAGTTGAAAATTCATCTCTTTTGTTTGAAGTTTATATTTTTTTAATGAGCCTGATTAAAATTATTGTTTCAATTTTTTTAAAACTTTTTATATTAAAAAATTAGTTTAATGATGGATTTTTTGATTGTTTATACTTTTAACGTAAGTAAGTAAAAATCCATGGAATTTTCATTAATTTACTCCTAATTCTGTTTAATTAAAGCTGAAATAAAAATAATGAACTGAAAAATTCAGATCTCTGCACTTGCATGCACGTGCAAGGAAGCAGCGAATAAATCAATACTCTCCTGCTCGTTGTACGGTCAAGGTTACAAGACCGAAAGGCCTAGGTGAGCAATGCGACTGAGTCCTAAATAAATCTTTCCCAATAAATATTGATCTTACCAGACATATAGAGAATAATCTATAATAGCCAAATAATTCTAAATTTCTTGGAAAAGTAGTAGATATTGTAGACGTCTTGATACTCAACATTTTATTCTAGGTTGAAAACTTAATTATTTTACTGAAAATTTTGATTTTTTTGACTGTAAAATTGAACTCTTTTGTTGAAAATTAATTTCTTTGAGTAGAAATGTTATCTTTTTTGGTTCAAAATGTAACTAGTTGCAAATTTAATTATTTTAATTAAAATTCAATAATTTTATCAAAAAGTTATCCTTTTTGTTTGTAAATTCATATTTTGGTTTTAACATTTTAACAATTTGGTACTAGTTTTTTGTTTAAAATTGCAACTGCGTGCTTGAAAATTAATTAACTATTTCATTAAAAATTCGTTTCTTTTGGCTGAGTTAAAACTGTTTTTGATTTAAAATAAACTATTTTTTATAGAAGTATCAGCCATTACATTTTTAGTTAAATATTAATTTTTCTTGTTGAAAATTTACATATTTCATTTTTGGTTCCTCTGATTTTTAGTTGAAAATTGAAGAACTTGGTAGAAAATTCGTCTATTTTTATTTCATTCAACTGTTTTTAGTTTAAAACAAACTTTTTTCTATAGAAGTATAAACTATTACTTATTTTTAACTATTTTGTTAAAAATGAATTTTTTTGGTTGCAGATTTTTGATTCTAGTTGAGAATCTTACTATTTTATTTTAAATGACTTCTTTTTTTGGTAGAAAATTAAAATTTCTAGGCTGTTTGTTTAAAAATTTAACTATTTCATTTCTGGCTTGATTTGTGGTAAAAACATCTATTTTTAAGTTGAAAACTGAACGACTTGGTTGAATGTTTTACGACTTTGTTAAAATTTTTGTTATTTCTGTTTAAGATTTATCATTTTTAGCTGAAAATGTAATTAACTTATTGAAATTTATTTCTTTTTTTTGCTGAAAATGAACATTTTTAGTGAAAATTAGTTTTTTTTGTTTGAAAATTAAGGCATTCCATTTCTGGTTCCAAATTTTTCCTTTTTAGTTAAAAATCGAATTCATTGATTGAATGTTTACCTATTTGGTTAAAAATTGATTTTTCTAAAGATTTATCAATTTATTGTTGATCTGTGGTTTCTTGACCAAGCAATATGTATTAATTAATTTTAGATGTTAATTTTTGTTTTTGTTTACTGGTCTAAATCAACATTATTAAAATATTGATAAATCTTTAAGATTGTGAAAAAATGTCTCTTATCTCCGCTGGGATCTAAACCCAGGACCTTCAGATTTAGAACAGTAAACAAAAACAAAAATTCACATCTAAATTAATTTATCAATTTAGCTGAAAATTTAACTATTTTATTGAAAATTATGTTTTGTTTTTAAAAATTAAACTCTGTGGCACAATATTTGACTATTTCAATTTTAGGTGGAAATTTGTATTTTTTATTTAAAAATTACACTAATTGGTTTAAAATTTAACTGCTTTGTAAGAAATCAATTTTTTGGTTGAAGATTCAACTCTTTGGTTAAAAATTCATTGTCTTTAGTTAAATTGAACTGTTCCTAAATAAAAATTAATTTTTGTATAGTAATATAAACTATTACATTTATTTATTGAAAAATAATTCTACTTTTGTTGAGAACTTATTTGTTATGCTTATGGTTTAAATTTGATCTCGATTAGTTAAAAATTGATGTAATTGGTTGAATTTTTAAATACTTTGTTAAATAATTTTCTTCTCGGTTGAAAATCATTTTAGTTGAAAATTGAACTATTTTGATGAAAATACCTTCTTTTTTGTTGAACATTAATCCGTTTGTTAGAATATTTAACTATTCTAAATTTTTTTTAGAAATTTATCTTTTTAGTTGAAAATTCTACTATATAATTCGTTTAAATTTGGACTTCTTGGTTTCTTGGTTTCGAGTTGAACTACGTTCTGAAAAATAATTTTTGTTGTCTGATAGAAATGTAAAATATTACATTTATTTGTTGCAAACTAATTTTATTGTCGTTGAAAATGTAACTATTATACTTTTGGTTCAAAATGTATCTTTTTTAGTTAAAAATTAACTACTTTGTTGAAAGTGGATTTTTTTTGGTTGAAGATTTATCATTATATTAAAAAATTTAACTATTCCGTTGAAAATTCCTTCTTTTTTGTTGAAAATAATTCTTTTTGGTAGAATTTTTTACTATTCCAGGTTTCATTAAAAATGAATCTTTTTTAGTAAAAAATTTCACTAAATAGTTTAAATTAGAATTAATTTGTTGAAAAAAAATATCTTGAAGATTCAAATATTCGGCTGAATTCACCTCTATTTGATTCAAAACAAATATTTTGTTGATAGAAATATCACCTATCACAAACTATTACACCAAAAAGTCGAAAATCCTGCTAAAAATATTAGATACTGCAGAGTTATTTTTCTCTTGATATTTATAGACATTAATTTATTACTCTTGTTTATTGCATCTCATCCTTCAGAAGAAGATTACAAACCATATAATTTAAATTTATTTGGCTTTTATCTTAGCTTATCGTATTAGCTTTCTGGATAAGATTGTGACTTGTAATCCCCCTTTAAACGATTGCACAAGTGTAGAATAAATAATTAGAGGAAAGATTTGGGTAGACCTAAATCCAAATTCCAATTGTTCGTTGATGACTTGGAAAAATACTATTCTGGTCGAAACAATCAATACGAGGATTATCAGAGAATTCCAATGTACTTACCACATTCTCGGGAATTTTGTGACCTGGAAGATATTTTACATTTTCGTGGGTTTCATTGATGATTTCGGTTAATTTTTTCCCTTCGATCATTTCTTCATAAACATACATGGTAACTCGGTCTTCAAAGGAATCTAATGCTTTGGCATTTGCTCCAACGATTTTCGCAATCGCCGAACCCCTATAATTATAAAATAATTCTTTGATTTATTATTTTATTCATAATTTCTTTTATTTAAAGAAGAGAATTATTGAAAATAATTATGTTTGTTGGACTAAAAATAGGGATTGATTTAAAATGTTTAAATATGATTTAAAAACATTTGATTTTATTTATGAAATAATTGAAATAAAGGCCGAAGACTAAGGAAATTTAATGAAAAATCGATTCGATTAATTTATGTTAAATTAATGTAATTTGTCAAACAATTTTAAGAATTTTGATTCTATCTAATATATCACTTATTGAATTAAAAATACGTAGACTTCAAAGACTATATTGGATTTGATATAAAACCCTTATGATTTTAGGTCCAAGTATAAGGCACTTTCAACAAAATAGTTGAATTTTCAACCAACATTTTAATTTTCTGCTGAAAAAGATGAATATTTAACGAATTAGTTAATTTTTCAAACAAAAAGTTGAAATTTTAAACAAATAGTTCAACTTTCAATTAAAAAAGACGAATTTTACACAAAATAGTTAATTATTTAAATAAAATGTTGAATTTTTAAACAAAACGGATTAGTTATGACTTTTAATTGACTCTTAAACCCAGAGAAGTAAATTTCCAACAAACAAGTTTATTTTTAACCAGAAAAGACCATTTTTTAACCAAACAATTAAATTTTCAAAAAAAAAATTAATTTTAGACCTAAAAAAGATGATTCTACAGCAAAATAATTAATTTGACAACAAAAATAATTTTAGAGCCAAAAAATATGATTTTTCAACCAAATAGATAAATTTTCTACAACCAATTTTATTTTAACCAAACAATGTAAATTTTCAACGAAAAAGTATATTTTTAAACCAAAAAGATAAATTTTTAACCAATAAATTGAATTGAAAAGGCCTAAGTATCAACAAAATAATTGAATTTTAACAAAAAGAGTATTATCAAAACTAAATATACATGATACTATTTTCCACAACCACGCAGGAAATGGCCATTTTAGCTGGAAAAAATAATCAGTTTT